>VDFB02289067.1:0-20984 GCA_007258455.2 Sequoia sempervirens | reverse complement strand
AAAAACTTCAAAAAGAGGCACATTCCAAAAGACCGCCTGAGACTCAGACCCAAAGAGAACTCCAAAACTCGCCAAGAGCAAGAGGAACCCAAGAAAAACAGAGTCCAAGACTCAGAAAGAGCAAGAAAATCCAAGTCCCACAGGGAGCTGGGGGACCCAACCAATACAGGAAAGAGGAGAAGACTCAACAATAAAGAACCCCAAGCTACCCCGACACACCGGTTAGGGCCAGAAATGAGCCAAAACTCCTCAAACCCAGCCAAAGGGAAACACCACCAAGCCACCGAAAGGGAACAAGAAGAAACCCACTCAAACTGAAACAAAAACCCCCAAAAGCAAGCCTCCTGAAGCACAGCAAGAAGGGACGAAGAACAACCAAGAGGAAGCAGGAGGCAGAACAGGTCAGCAATAAGAACCACTAGTCCATCCTATTACGCCGAATAGGACTAAAGATAAACCTGTTCAACAACCAGCCAACCAAGAAGCAGCCAATGCACTACCACTCCCACTGTCCAGAAGGCAACCAAAGAAAAACCATAGGGGGAAAACTCAGCCACACCTAGAGAGGAAAAACACCTCCCACCACGTCAGGAACAACAGCAACCAATCCTAGCCAAACAAAGGCAGAACTATTACAACCTCCTGTACCAAGATCCACTGCCAGGACACAGAGGGAGAAAAGACTCCCAACAGCCCCAACACTGATACCCACCACACCACCAAAAGCGCCCAGAAACTACCCCAACCTACAGGAAGCCAAGTCTTTGACGCCAGCAGCAAAGGAACTCCACCCCGAACACCTCCCTCTCCTACCGTGTCGCACCCCCATCAGGGTCTCCCTCGTCATCTCCTTCACCAGCAGCTTCTCCCTCACTGGTTTGAATTCTCCCTCTCATGCCTCCATCTCCCTCCATTTATTATTATTTTAATGTTAATATTAATAGATAACTTAAATTTACTATAAAATTAATAACACAAATATTAATAATACATTTAAATGTTATAATATATAACATTTATACTACCTATAATTGATAATATATATCTTGAAGATTAAATCAATTTAAATTTAAATGATAATAATAATTACCTTTAAAGTTATTAAGATTAAATAACTAAAATGTATTAGTAAAATTAAAAAGATAACTTTAAAATTTATATATTTTACATAACAATTTTTACTAACATTTTTGTTTATAATAATATTAATGAGTTATTTAAATGATTTTTAATTAATACATAAAATAAAATTATTATTTCAATTTTCATTAGATAAATGTTAGTGCTAATTTCATTATTAATATTTGTGCTAATTATTATAGTTATTATTATATTGCACTAATCTACAAACATTTGTACTTTAATATAAATTTTATTTTAAAATGTTAATTAAATGTTATAATAATATATTAACTATATGTTTTATAGATAATAAAACATTTTAGTACTAATAATAAAGTTATACATTTATAACTTTATTTAACCTAATACTCAATTTGTGCTAATTGAGTATTAGGTTAAATAAAGTTATAGATATCATTTTGTGTTAGTGAAATACAATAAAATCAAAAATTTGTATTTACTAATACAAGAAGATTTCATTATGTTAATTTTATTTGTATTAGATATATGTTTCATTTAAATAAATTAAGCAAATTTTTTATTTATGTAAAATATGATGTGTGTGGCATGTTAGGTGTAATTTATTGTTTATCTATGTGTAATTTAATATTTGTGCATCACAGTGACCATTTAGGTCTAGTAGGTGTTGGGGGTGACTAAGTCAAAGTAGTAATTTTTTTTTATTGGTAATATTGATAGAACAAGAAGATATTCTAAAGATCTTTTTGATGTTACTATCTTCCATTATTGTTATAAAAAAAAATCACTTTGACTTAGTCACCCAAAATCTACTATCCAAATGGTCACAAATATTAAATTACACATAGGTAAAAATTAAATTACACATAAGTAAACATGCCACACACATCATATTTTACTTTATATTACATAACATTTATATATAGATAAAAATTTAAAATAATACCTATTTTAATAACTTTATTGAATGATAAATATATAGATAAAATAAAATTTAAATAAATTCAAATAAATTATTTATTTAAGTTCAAATAAATTAACTAAATTTTAAATAGATTACAATATTTTTGTTGGATTGTACAAACTACGGTTAAATCCTTGGCCTGCTATATGAAACGTCAATTCTGCATGGATGGGCATGCAGCGGCACATCCATGCACCAGTGCATTCCTAGGGCTAGATAGCCATGCCTATGAAGAAGATATAAATAGATAGAGGATTGGGAGTCAAAAGCAACAAGCAATTCAATTAGCATTTTTCAATATAAGGAAGAGCAAAAGCAAAAATATTAAGTCTTTATGATTTATATTGAAGATATTTGTGCGATGAAAGGAAAGAATTTATGTTAGTAAGTTGAATTAATAATATTCAAATTTGAAAAGGAAGACATTTGTGATTGAATCAGATTTGTGAGGATTGTGAAAGGATTTATAGTTTGGATCATATTTGTGTGCAAGAAGGAAACTATATCAATTATTGAAGAATTAATAAGTTGGAGCCTATCAAATAAAGGTTGGAGCCTCTATTGGGTTGGAGCTCAGTTGGTGTGGGGATTGGAGTCTCTAGTAGGTTGGAGCCTAGAAGAAGAAGAAAGAAGTTATATATAAGCAATATTGTGTCATGATTTTCTCCCGAAAGGATTTCCACATAACTCATGTTTTCATTGTGTACTTAATTGTTAGATCTTGCATGTGTAGTTGGTGTAATTAATTGAATTTGAAAAGTAAGATTATTAAATATTGATTCACCCCCCACCCCCCCATGCCTCTTAACATCACCTTGTGCTCATCAAAAATAGTGTGACATGTCCAAGTTCCTAGGTTGGCTATGCTATTGTATCCTAATAACAATGCACTTGCACGTCTACCTACACAAATGTTTGCCTTTATTCTTGAAACTTCTTAAGCCATCTTACAAACATCTTAAGCAATAGAGGATGTAAAGGGTATCTAAGAATAGTCTCCAATAAATTAAATTCATTAGACTTATGCCTCCCAAACCTTTTTCACTAAAACAATCAAGGGTATAAGCTACAAGCCAACATCAAAACTAACAAAATAAATATCCCAATCGAGGTCCAAATTCATAGATTGTTCCACTCCAAGTGCCTTTGCAACTAGTCCTAAATAATAATGTGAAAGTCCTTGTCATGGTATAGAACAAACTAGTTGAAGACCAAAATATGTGGCGCTACCCTTGTGTATCCTCCCACGCTCCTAGGCATTGTCGTAGAGGCAACCTCCTTTGGGTAGAAAGGCAAAGTATGGCTTTAATTGCTTTAGTGCAAGGGTTTTCTCTTGAAACAAATCAAACAAAACCACTAGTTTCTTAAGATGATGAGGTATGTGCAAATAATAAAACAAAATTTGCATCAAATAGATCACTAATGCAATCAAACCACCTTGCTAGATACAAAATGACACTAAAGAGCAACCAATGGCTAATCAAGAAAGTAGAAGTAGATAAAGAACACCCTTTGTCCCAAAGCAAATTGTACCTATTATTTTTACACGACGATAATGTTCCACACCAAAACCAACCTAAAGTTACTTATCCCTTGATTGAAAAGCTAAGAAATTAGAGGGTACTTTACACATAAAAAGCATAGTTTTTAGTGTAGTTGATCAAATTGAAAAAGGAATGGCTAATGTCTCTCTTTGGAAGATTCTTTCAATGCATGAATAGATGGACCTATTTAAAGAAAACCTAAAGCGATAGGGGAAAAGTAAATCTAAATAACAAGCTACCATTCCAAGAAAAATATACAAGTAACATATATTCTTCTTGTGTAATCAAGAGATAGGTAGATCAAGACCTCCATTATTTTACCCCTCTACTTTTGAATAAAAAAGTTGCATAATTGCATGATAGACTCAAGGGCTAGTACATCTATGATTTCTTTAAAATTGAGAAAAGGTGAAACAACTAGATGGCTATCTTATTAAAACCTTGGGAATCCTCAAAAACCTACACCATACTCTATATGTCTACCCAAATATAATTGCACCCAAACACAGAGATATCATTGAGATCCCAATCACATTTGAACTTTGTTTCCCTAGACTTCCCAATCATGTATAGGGGTATCTATCTTTGGATTATATCCATATGTTTCTCAAAATAAGTATAATAACAATGCCAAAATTTAGCAAAACCTATTGATACAAATCATGTTGAGTATGAACCCCAAGCTAAGATTAACCCTATTTATGATTTAGAGGTTGTAGAGTCTTTTTCATTATATTCTACGATTGATGAGAAACAAATAGAACTAAATGCTAGCTACTAAAACATGGACCCCAATCCCTCATGATATCTTCGATGCCCCAAATATGTGGACCTATGTAATCCATGACGAAAACGCCTCCATCCAACAAATTTCAAAAGAAACATGGAATAGTTTGAGATGTGAGATATATTATAATTGTGCCAAGAATAAAATTGGAGCATTGACTAGCATTCCCGTAAGCTTCCATAAGAGACAAGTAGTCAATCTTATAGAATACAATTCAACTATACTAGCAAAGTAGCTAAATGAAGCACTAGATCATGGGCAACAATTCGCTAAGAAGAAAACGATCAAGCGATTACAAGTCGAGCAATCTTAAGTCATAAAGCAACTAAGTTTATAAATATAGAATTTAGAACCAACTCGAATACTTTGATGATAATTTTTTAAACAAATCCTAAACAACAAAACACAAACAATAATTGCATGTCTATGATTGGTTCTCAATTTAATCTTGTGAAAGATTTGCCAGTAAGTAAAGACCATGTGAAACTAGTTATTATGCCTAATATCCCTAGTAATCTCTCATTGGATGTTTGTTTTTTTAACAATGAGCAAATTGTTCGTTTAATTCACCAAAATATTGAATTTGGCAATGAAATAACTCCTCAAATTGATCAGTCTTATGAAAAACAAACTCTACAGTTAAAAATAATAATATTCGATGAAAACCAAAACACAAGCCTAGATCTAGACAAATGAAGACCTACATGCAAACAAATTATGTGGAAAATAAATATCAACTACATCTTGATATTGTGAATGTGAAAATAAAAGATGTCCAGGATCACTTACAAATATACAAGCCTTTTGAACATGAATCAGAGAGAAACATTTCAAAATATCATGCATTTAATTCTTAATGACTCAATCAAGAAACAAGTTTACTCGTCTAAACAATATGTCAAGAGTTGAAATACCAATTAGTGGATCAATCAATCAACTAAATTGGAATAAGTTAGACAACTTTGACTAAACAAAGATCATAATTAACTATCATCAACTAAGGATTGGAGAAACAATAGTGACATTTGTGTACTCCTAATCAAAGTGAATATTACTAACTACCTGACTGTAAATAATTGCATTCACAATATTACACCAATCACCTTGTTTATGTGTACATCTAATATATCACCACCAAACATTAACCATTTATGACTTCTACAAGGGGTGTTTAAAAACCAGATATAGACGTCAAGTTTACCAATCCTTGAAAATAATAAAATCCTCATGTTGATCATCTATCATATCTATGCTTTTTAACTTTAATATAATTTAATTTTTCACATTACTCTATAAACGAGCACAAAAGCAAGGATTCCAATATGTGAAGTAGAGTTTTTCTTGCTCCACCCAACTTTACATTGTTTTAGCATACAATTTAAGTTGTAGTTCCATATCTAGCGGGTGTAGACGTATTGTACATCTATCATGAACAATATGTTAAAAGAAAAATAATCCCCTTGTTGGCTTTTACAAGGTGGGTCTTATACACTAATTTACGGGTCTAAATTGGCAAGACCTGAAACATACAATTACCTTCAAATTTATTAGTTGATTCATCTTCAAGCAGCTAGAGTTGAACCTAGGCATACATGCTCATAAATTAGGACCCTGTAAAATTTCAGATACATCATACTAATGAGTTCAAAATGAGAATAAAATTATCTTAGAAATTTCTTCCTGATTAATCTCAGGCATGTCGCTTCTTTTTGTTAAGTCCAGTTCATTTTGAACCAATTCCCAAAATATCCAAGAAACAAATTTGCCCTTTGGGAAGAACGCAATTATTATCCCACGTTTGTTACTTCTTTTTGTTCAAGTGCAATTCATTTTTAAACCAATTCCCAATATATATATAGTAACAGTTCAAAGCCCTAAAAAGAACATCCAACTCCCAGAATTTGTGATCTTTCTTGGGAAGAATGCCATTATTTAAATCTCACACAACCCCAACAAACAAGCCCACTTATTTTCAATATGTTTTGAGTTCTTTCTCTAGCATTCAATCCAATATAATTACCCAACAGTCAAAAACGATTCATAGTGAATTAATATAGCCCCAAATTAAAAAATAGTAAGAAAAGGCTCACTGCCATGCCACAACCATGACAGTTCCTTGCCCGTAATTTTTGTTAGAAAGGGTCAAAGATTGTGTTATTTATGAGACATAAATATTATCATGATGCCCAAGCATATTGTTGATAGCTAGGACTAATTTTTTTTACCACAACAATTCAAAATGACCATTTCAAGCTTAGCTTTGTCAGATGCTTTGAACCTACATTCTTTCCATATCACTGGAATACTTTCAATCTATTGTAAGTTGCAACGCTCCTGTTGAACTCAACATTAACGAAGCTGCATAACAACAAAATAGTATTCAATCAAGCTAACTCCTTATAACAGGAATCTAACAATAATACATAGAAATTTAAACACACTACGTTGGCATAGCAATCTTGGTCAACAAAAATTATATTTTTGCAAACAATATACATGCAAAATAAAGTATTGATAAATCTAAAACCAACCAAAGATACAACCGTAAATTCATAGCCATTGTGAATATTTTTATGCCATTAAAACTAGTGTTTCAAAATAAGCTCTTTTTGCTTGTAAAATCAATCATTATGTATTCTATAGGGAATGCAATAATGCCACTTTGTGCCCTTGGGTATATGTACATCAAAAAAATTACATATTTGCAGACATTGTGCAAGGAGATTTTGATCTAGTTAACCTGTAATGGAATTATACGAAATTTTCAGATGAGTGCATATTTGGCTTAGGTGGATTAAAGCTGGAAGGACATACTTTATACGATGCAAATATTTTAAATCTCTTTGCTTGATGTAAATATTATAATCAATTAATAAAGTTAAATTAAACAACAAAGAAAATTATAAGGCCCAAATGAAAGCTAAACTGAAGACCGACAAGTTCTGAAATAGGAAACCTCCCACTTGTCCTCCATGAACCCCTCTTGTGTGTGTGCCACTTGTCCTCCATGCAAACTATACTCTTGCATGAATCTAGCATATTAAATGCTAGTTCTTTTATTGCTAGTATCGTTTGGCCATTGTTGTCTAGTCATATAAGTTCTGTGAAATGTAATATACAAATTAGTACTTAAAAATATTCAAGACCATTAAAATATATATTAGTGAGCTTAACTTGAACTTTAGTGAGATGTCAAAATAGGGAGAGCTGTGGACAATCCGGGCCTTATACAAGGATTTTGTTTTGCAGGGGCCTACCATTGGTAGCAAGCTCAATGTTTACACTAAAGCACACAGGAGGGTTTGATACCAGGAAGCAGAGGGCCAAGTTTCAGTGTCATTTTGGGCAGCAAGTTTGCCTGAACTTTCGTACTGTTATCTCCACTTCATCCATACTTTCCCCCCCATCCTTTTGCGCTTGCAAAGCCATAATCTTGATTCTTGGTATCGGAGTGAGTTTCAAGGGAAATCAAGCTGAGTGGAAAATCTTTAAGAGTGCCTAAAGATTCGCACATTCATCATGCCTTTACAGAAATTGCAGTGCTATTTGTGTGTGAATTTCTGATTCTGTTTCGTTTCATGGTGTTTGTGTAGAAAGATTTGATGCAGTTGGGAGATTTGAAAGAACTATAAATTCATGTTTTGGCTGTAATATTTCCATATGAGAAGATGTTCCATGCCATCTATGTAGGTGTATGATAAGGAAAGATCTTTTTGAGGCACAATATATGCAGTACAACAATGGTAATATGAATAAAGCAATCTCAGTTTTTTGGCCTCGCCTCAAATACATATCTATTCTTTAATAATACTTAGAGCCACTGTAGCATTCCATTTATGTGGCATAGACACAGAAGTGTAAAAGTACGAATGGAATTCAATGCTCAGGTATAAAACAGGAAGAAATGGACAAAAACTTGGGCACTACATAACAAAGTAATAATTATTAAAACAAAGAAAAAAACTAATTTTGTTATTTACATTAATACGTATAGATTAAAAAACAAACATCATACATTATAACTTATAAGAAATCTAATTATAAAAATTTGCATAAAACTTTTAAAAAAATTGTTTTACTTTCAACTAAGAAGCTTTATGTATAAAGCATACAGCTGGCCCTCAAATAATGTGTCATTTGTTCTTTTTACTTTCAACTAAGAAGCTTTATGTATAAAGCATACGGCTGGCCCTCAAAATGTGTCATTTGTTCTTACCATGAAGCATGGCCTACTATTTTAAGGGCAACCCTATGGTTTTAACTTTTCTACTTAAACCCTCACTATGGCTTAAAATTAACTTCTAAAAGAGATCTAATCAAAGTTCAAAAAACTTAACAATAAAATAAAAATAACCTAGCCCTAACCCTATACCAAAAGTGTTAGTCTACCATTGCTCTGCATTTTTTGTCTCAAAGTGAAAATGAGCCTCTATAAATATATACTTAGAAGAAATTTCTAAATTGTTACAATGTTATATATATGTTAATGCTCTTAAAGAGCAACGTATTAGTATCAGTTGTTTGAGCTATATTTGGAAACTAAAAGAAATATTTCTTCTTTTTTTTTAAATTCAGGAAAAGACACAGCAAATGCTGCAGGTTGTGATTACTCGGGGTTAATCGCAGGTTGTGATTACTCGGAGTTACTCACAGGTCTTTTGAGTGTAGTGCAATTATGTTTGAAGCACACTCAAATAGCTCCAAATGTAGCTCCATTTCAAACATCTTTGGAAATCACCTCTCCAGATTCCCTGAATTTTTCATGTTTCTCGGTTTTCACCATGCTTACCATGCCTTTTCAGAAACTGTGGTACCATTTATGGAGGAACTTATGATCCTGTTTTCTCTCATGCCATGTGATAATGTGCTCTTCACATTGCACTCATGAAATCAGAGTTTTTTGTGGATAAATTATATGTTCTAAACTTGAAGTCTAAGGAACGGAAATTATTTGCAGCACTCAGAAGAAATTACAGGATTAGAAATTCATGTTTTAGCTGTAAATTCTTTCATTCAAACAGCTGTTCCCATAAGATAAGGAAGTGGGTGACTGGTCAGAAATATCTTTAAGAGGCACAATATCTGTAGTTAACAAAAATAACCAACTATAGCAATATCACCAAAGCACATTAAGCAAAGAACTCGCAATTAGACAAGCTTTTTAAGTCTTACCTGAAATATCTTCCCTATTCTTTATTCCTAAATTAAGAGTGCACTTGATTAAATTCCAGACATAGCTAAACTTGATCTATTTGTTGAAACTTGAGATTACCTCTCTCACCATTTTCTTTTCTGACACGTCCTTTAAAGAGCCATCACTTCCAAACCCACCAGCTCCAACTCCAACACGGGGTGAGCAGTTATTGATAGGTAATGTAGCAAGTTGTGTTCCTGAACTTGGTCTGTCATTAGTACCATCCACAGAAGTTGTTGACCCAGCTCCCAGCAGAGGTTTTCCACTTGAACTTGATATAGCACTGGCCAGTGCAATTGGCATCAGGCAGAGACCTTTATTTTGCAAATACTGCATAGCGCTGGTCATGTTGGACTCCATGAGCTTTGCAACTTTGTGCTCAAAAGCTAGACCATCTTCTGGCAGTGATTGACATGCTTGAACCAAAGCTGTTGATCCCAGACTACCAGATCCCTGAAGAGAACATCAACCACGACATTAACTAAATCAGCATTTGAAAGATTGATATACATTAGTCTACATCACTTCCTCAGGATACCAAGATAGCTACAAACATGAGATATATAGCACACTTGAACACATACCTCAGTAGAAACATCAGCAATTAGAGGTGCAACTGCACCTGCCCCACCTAACCTGCTCATGCTCAAAACCTGCATTAGACATCTTCAATTTAGAAACAAGTGTTGGCGCAATAACCACAAGGAGCAAGCTTACGAGACCTTTTAGTTAAAATCACAACCTTTACTTGCAGCTGTAGAAATTTGACATAGTCAATGATTTCATCCAGCATGGATGCTTTATCTGTCTGCATAAAGAAAACGCAAGAAATTAGAAGCTCTGTATAGAGAATATTGGTTTAGTAGCAAACATTCAAACAAACAAAAATATCCTCTGCAAGTCATGTGCCCCACTATCTTTATTGCTCCATCTGTCGTGTTAGCAACTAATAATATAATGCTAGGAAGCAGAAAAAATGCTGCTGGAAAGAGACTTTCAAACTACCTTTCTAGTCATTCATTCAACGTGACTCTTTCTAGTTCTTTTATTAATTTTTCTCTGCAGATAACCTTCACATCTAAAACTTTATCTGAGACTACTGTAACAATTTCTTTTGCATATGTGAAAAAAGAGACTAGTTGAAATAACAGCATATGTATATTGAGTTTATATAATTGAGATTTTGTATGAATGTTCAGTTTATATAACAATCCATTTTGTATCTGCTTATTTCATATATTAGTTTAGAATCTCACCAATAAGTATTCTATCCACTGATTTTGTTGGAATTTCTGGTATGTAACATCATATATTTTACATTCATTGTGGGCTTATGGGATCGTGCTTTAAGAAAACTACTAAATAATAAATATTCAAAGGTTAAATGCTCCCAAGATACTAGAAGACACTAACAGATTTTCACTGTACTCAAGATGTAGACAGAAGTTTGTACAGTGTAAGGCCCTCACGTGTTAACTCTTGCCTTGCCCTGATTTTCTTTATGCTTGTTGGAGGATGTGTTCATGGCCTGTTTGATAAATACAAATGATTAAATCATATTTAATAATGTATTATTCATATTATCATGATGATGTTGTAATTGAAATGTTACTATAGAAATGTGAATTATATGACATTGGTTGATATTACTGTGCTTCAGCTAAGGCTAAATAATGAGCAAATGCACGTAACATTTGATTTGAGGGTGCAGGCACAGGTAAAATCTCAATGGTGGTTAATTGGAGACAGTCAAATGGCTTGTTTGGTATTATTAACCCATCTTACTCATCTAGGAGGGAAGGCCATGACTAGTGTGAGACCAGTGAAACCCTATCCAAATCGATTGCAATTCAGGATTTCCATTGTGCAAGACCAGTAGTGTATTTGCCCTTGCATGCCTTTATTAATTGTTACATGTGCTTATTGTTGCCTTTATCGATTATTTAAAAAGGCAAAAATAACTATGTTAAATGACTGAGAGAAAATATTGCATTTTTAGTTGTGAAGTATCTCTTTTGATAATGTCTAATTTGAATGGGAAAAAGAAAAGATTGTTTTTGTTTTAGGTATTGATTGGATGCAAAAAAAAATCTTTTTCATTTTCATTATGCAGTCTTCTTTTTTTTTAAAAACTTGGAGAGCAAAAACAAAAGCAGAACATTTTTTTGAAAACCTTGTTTGCTTGAAAGATTCGAAAGAAATTTGTTGAAAAGATTGAAAGCTTGGATCTGTGGAAAAGATTACTTGGCTTGCCTTGTGGATTGAGGGTTTGCAACTTATTTGCCATCACCATTTGGAGGGGTTTCCCTCACTGATTAATTTGCAATTTTGTTAGGAATCAAATGAATGGATTGAAATCTTTGATGCACCGAATTACTTGTTGGTTTGCTTGTGCAAATGGGTTTGTTTGAAATTTGGTTTAGAATTCAATTTCTTTAGTTTGTTGATTTTAAATTCTAATCAAACACAAATTAGTAAGCAAACCCTTGCAAAATTTTCCTAAAAATTATAAAAATGCATATTTGAGATGTTGGGTAGATTTGTAACAAAAGTGCATAGTTAGGGTTTTCAAGTTTTTTTGTAAGAACATAGAGTTGCTCCTAAACCTTCGAAAATTTCTCATAAAATTTATGTAACTTGACAAGTGTAATCCCATTAGGAATTAGATCAAAAGGATATCTTAGAATTTTTGAATTGTCAGATTTTAATTTATTTTTTAAGTTGAAGGTTCATCAATAGTGGAACCTATACATTGAAGATTTCTTTTTAAAAATCTTAAATTATTTCTTTTTGGAATTTGAAACTTTTGGAATGTTATTATTTTGGAGAAACATGATTTTTTGCATAGAAATGAAGTGTGCTTTCCTTGGGATGTGTGTTCACGTGAATATTGTAAATTCCCCTCCAATGGGCTAATTGAGTAAGTCTCCATAGAATGTGTGGTAAGAATGATATAAAAGCTAGGGCCTGCAGTGGCTGGATCTAAATGTGTGATGCCACGTTCGAAAGAGGACATGCAACATCATGAAAGAGGATGTCAAGGTCATGAAGAAATAAGGGAACACCATTCCTATGTCCTAGACTAGCCTTGTCTTCATGATTTGATTGGACTAAAGTTGTCAATCTTGTGATTGAGAAAACTTTTTGTGAAGTGTTCTTGATTGTGACCAATCTATGAGTGTATGTCATGAGTGTGATTGATAACCATGGTGAGTGTCTCCAAGTTACCAGGGTGGGCCTCAAGGTCCCACATGGTTGGGTAATATTGATCACTATTGAGATTGCACATTGGAATCATGGTGGAGCATCATGGAGTTCACGTGAGGATCTTGTAGCTCTTTTGTATCTGTAGCTCACCATAGCTTTGTATTATCGAATCTTGTTATATTGAGAAAATTGTAAACTTGAATTATGTTTGTAATTATACATTTGGATCATCATTGTACTGGAGTGTGTTCCTTCCATGTTTGGAATGTGAATATCACCTTGTAATCTTATATTAATCATTATTTGATTTGAGATTGCATTTTGATTTGTAATGGAAATCTCATTATTTGTAAGTCCTGGTTAAATGTCATTTAGGCTTTATGTGTATTCATGTTGGAGAGCGGTTTACAAATCTTGTTATGTCATGTCCCCCGAAATGGTAGCATCAAGATATAGAACACCGAAAACAAGATAAACAGAATACATATTAAATACATTTTAATATTATTATAAGTATAATTATCAAAGATAGTATTATAATTATAAATATAAATATTGATAATATAAAATGAATATTAAATATCATACAAAAAGAGATATAAACTAATATTAATAAAGATGCATCAAACAAGAAATATTTAAATAAGATATTCACTAATATTTATAAGGTATGCTGACAGGAATGTTTAAATAAACAAAGGCATTTCATACAAAGCTCTTGAACATTTATTGATCGTCACTGCTCCATTTCGGACGCATAAGTCAAAGATATCAACGATGAGGACAAGCCAATAATTGGCGACGTTTATTATCATTAGCAATTACCAATCGATACATATGAGCCAAGACATTATAGCATTAGGTGATTTATTTTGGAGGTCATCTTTAGATATAATCGCGTAAAGGTCAGAACTCTTATTATGACGTGATTAGTCACGCCGGATATTGCAATGAATAGATGATTATCGGCCTTTCAAGTAATTGTCCTTCCGCTAAATCTCACTTGCATAAAATAATATTAAATACTACAGAGAATAAAGGGTACGAGAAGGTAGATTATACAAATTGACTATTATAGTATTCAAATAATTAACACTATGTCACGGGGGCAAATCTCTCAGATGAAGGATTACTGGGACATTGTAGGGCATATTATAAGCAATGTCATCCAAAATCGTGCTAAACCTCAAAATCACAGTAATAATATATAAATGCCTTATGAAATAATCAAAGGACAAGCCAAGTCAAGTTTTGGCATATTCCTTTTGAACGGAGGCCGATTCTATCCTCCTATCAAATGCAAATATGAAATCCAAGAATTAAAGACATTCCACGATGTTATTAGAGCAGAACCATAACTTGTGAGAGGGAGAGATCGGTATAACTCAAAGGAACAGCAATGATTAAGTTTATAGACATAATAATCTCCAAAGCAATTAAATATATGAAAGGTGACAATTAGTAAAGGAAGGGTGCATTTCTTTGTCAAAGCAATGCAGCTATTAAGAAGCGGTGTATCCTTTCAAAGAAACATAAGGATATAAATAGAAGAAGAAATAGAAGGAAATGGGAGGGATAGTTATTGGATGGAAAACGGAGGTATTCATTTATTTGAACCAAAGTGGGTCAAGTCGTTCCTAGGAAGCAAATGATCATCCATTCAGGCTGTACACTCTTCAGAAGTAATCAAAACCCAGTCTTCTATAATTTCACATGTACTAAAAAGATAATTGTAGCAGAAACAGCAAACCTGATTGGCACCAATCTGCTCGACCTACAGATGCATGTAGTCAGTTAAAAAAAATCAGAAATAGCATCTACTTAATGGTGTCAAAGCTGTGTCCCTAAATAAGTACCGTTGCAAACTATATACTTATATTATAGCCTATAGAAGATAATTGCTTACCCTGATTTATATATCTTTAATTACCATCAACAGATACAAGTCTAATAATCAAGTGAGTTAGCCCTAAAATTGGCTCTTATAGTATATCATCTTAAATTATTGATCCTAGGCCCCTTTGAATATCTTGATCTAGAAGATTAAAGGGAAAAATTATCATAATTATATAAGGAGACATTACATGTTATGACTTGGATTCATGAGATTATATGTCAATTGTGAATTCTCCTAATGATAAGAATGATTCATAATCTATTTTCTTTGGGAACATGTTGATGTTGAAATCACCTGTGTTGATGGAGAACGTTGTATTTTGGCATCTTAGTCCATTTCATTTAGAATGGAAATGATTAACCTAATTGAATACACTAAGGAAGGCACTGTTATTATGAAATTAAAAGCATTGATGAAAAGTATGTTTTCATTGTAATATATGCTTCTTGATACATGCAATGTATAGAGTAGTTAGTAGTGCTTAATCATGTAATTGGAGACGAAATAATCTTGACATTTGAAAGTATACTCCTAGGTGTTTTTAAACCTTACATGTGATGCTTAGACATATTGAAATCCATTGGTTCAAACCATTCATTACCCACACGAACTTGAGTCAAGGTGTGTTTAGTGTTAGACCTTTCAGTGTCACACGGTTTAGACATGCACCTATTTTGGTCTTGGTGATCTTGTCCATGTTTCTCAGTGTTGAAACATAGTCCCATGTGTCATTTTGATTGTAAGGATTGTTAGGAATCCCTTTGGCATGTCAATTTTGGAGTCTCCAACAACCCTATTGTTCATTTTGGCCTTGTGCATTGTTCAAAATCATTTGTTTTGAACAAGGGCAATTCTATTGGTAAAATGGGCAATTATGCTCAAAAGGGGGGATCCTAAGGTAGGTAGTAGTTGTCGATGTTTTCCCAAAAAGTTTTTCTAAAAGAAAGTTATACCTTAGCATCTACTTTTCCTTTCCATCACAGTTTAGGTGTTTGTATGCCCTTGTGATCTTTTAGCCATTTTCAAGGTGTTCTTGTGCTACTAGATAAGCTTGGTCAATCTCTAGTGGTACTGAAAGGATATTCTCTCTCTATTCTTCATCATGTTGGTGTTATCCCACAATTGCCATGTAACTCTTATGTTGATGTGACTCTATTTGATGTTCGCCGACCTTCTACAGTCATGCATTTGGTAGTATCGTCATGCATTTTGGTCATGATGTTCTGTTTCGCAACATCATATGTGGGAACGTGAGTTGTGACGTGTTTGTCACAATTGTTAGCACAAAAAAGATGTTGGTCCATTCATTATCCGTTAATGTCCTGATGTAAAATTTGGGGTTTTACGCACAACATGAACCAAGAACAAGTTTTTACCTAAATATGCCAAGACAAAAGTTACTTGCATGTGCACCATTGTCAACAAAACATTCACTATTACAAATATGTAAATGTATAATCCTATACACATTTACTTTTGTACACCTAAAAATGTCCAACACATTCTTCTAATTCGTCATTTCACATCATCATCATGCATCACGCATTCTTTAATTCATTATTTCCAGTCATTATCACTCATCACCCATTTCATCACTGATAATTAAATAATTTCCAATTATTTGATTAAACTAACCCAATTCCTTCTTATCGACACAATTAAATATTTTTAATTAAAAGAATAATGCATTCCTTCTTATCCACATAATTAAATAATTTTTAATTATTTAATTAAAGAATCATGCATTCTTTCTCATCTCTCATAATTTATTGACTATTTAATTAGCTAATTATTCCTCCAAAATTAAATCAATTATTTATTTTATTTAGTTTGCACATTCCTGTAAAATTTTGCTAATTATATCACCTTTAGTCTTCTAATCTTATCTTCAATCTCCCTATCCTAAATGTAGTTAACTCTTCTAAATTTACTGAGTAAACTGAACTTCACGTCATCTTTCCATGCAACTTCATGCATGATCATCTTGATCTCTCATTGATACTCATCCATCAATCTCATTTCACATCTCACACCATTGATATCATGTCATGAAAGCCTATAAATAAAACATCCTTTGATCATTCAATCTCTCCTCGAATTCGCACCAAGAGCTCCTCGATTCAACAACTACACTATACTCAATTCATCTTGCTTTTGCACAAGGTTACGCTATGTTTATGAGCAATCCACATATTATATCAAAAAGCATAATCTTATACTTTTGACAATGGAGTAGGGCTTGGCATTTTCGGGTGAGGTAAAGTAGGTTAGATTAGTTTAGTTTGATTTGTGTTCCTGTTATTAGATTGCTCTCATTTGATTATTGCTATCGCTTCATTGGTAATAGGCCTATCAGTCATTGGATTTGGGATTATTGATTTGATCTTCATTTGCCATTTGAATCCTTTGATTGCACGACATATTCCTGTTCACAACTACTTATAAAATAAGTGAAATGATGAGGAAAAGATCAGACCAGATTGTACACAACAGACTACCATTGTTTTCGAACTGAGTTTAAACTTTAAAGCAGCACGTGCTACAAAAAAGCTGGACATATTTTGAATAGAGTTATAGCCCTCCATTCTCAACAAAATAACGAAACTCGGAAAACTTGATTTCAAACCTTCTACATACAAATATTTCTTGAACCGCATTTCCTTCTGTGCTTTGTTTTGCTTCAAAGTATTTTTGCACCATTTGTACCTTAAAATTAACACTTATCTGATAATTCTAAATGACAGATGAGAACTCTAACAAGTCTAACTAATCTGCTCTTCGGACCATAGCATTTCTAAACAACAACTAAGAATACATTGCATCCAGCCAGCACCTATGATCTCAAGTAAAATCCACAGCATAGATGCTTCAGACATAATACTATTCCCCGTTCTCTTTCAAACCATATTACTCCCTATGGCTAAAAAAATACCAAATATTTCTCAGAGCAAAAAACCAGCTGTAAAAACACGTGGCACACAAATTGTAAAAGTGAAATTGGCTATAGCAGATCCAAAAAAAGTCCAATAGGGCCCTTTCTTTATGCAACTAATAAGTTGGTTAGCACATATCCAGGTGTGCCGTTAAATTTTGTCAAGTGTTGATTGGGTACCATCAGTTATCCAATTTCAGTTCTGATCAGTTCCTTTTAGACACTAAAATTTGATGTTCGTCGATTTATTTTACTGGTCTAACATGTATTTATTCATATTGAATTAAAAATGATTTGTCTCTTTCATCAGAAGATGACATGCCACCTATTTTGACAACTTAAGTCTGCATTTTATGGCATATAAGGTTTCAAATTCTCCATTTGAAGACAACTGAAGCCACAATCCTTAACACAATAGCTTATAATATTTTGAATGTAATCACCTATTCAAAGAAGGGTTTGAGACATTGAGCAGCCTTATAAACAGTATATGTGGTTGATAATTAAGCAGAGCATATCATTTTCATGGATTTTCTCTAAGTAATAGCTCAAGTCTGCACATATTTATCTATCCATGCCATAATTTAAAAAAGGGACAAAACATTTTATGTTCACACTTCACAGAAATGCGAAATATATGCATCCAAAATGACAGGTTAAAAATAAATGACGAGACTTAATTTTCAAACAAAATCCCCAGTATCATATCATTCCATGATATGGGAAAAATCACTTCCATAGTGTCTGCAATAGAATAATATAATCCCACAACACAAAAGAAAAATTATATAAAATTGACTGAAATAACTAAGTAAATGCTACAAAATTATCAATACATACTAAAACTCTTCCCAAATTCATTTTACCATTTAAACGAATTCTTCCATGTGAGGGAAAAAAACATCTCTTGCAAAGCATGAAAATATCCCCAACTAAGACTACACTTTTTACATAAAAACAATAGTCTGATTTTCTTTCAACTTTTAAATAGCTACATTTAATCATAAAATTTCCATAGGAACATCATTAAAAATCTGGAAAAAATTCAAAACATGCTCTATTTCAATGGCTACTGAAATGAAAGCTAAGAAATCAAGATGATATCCTGTAAAAATGTAATAATAACTTAAGAGAGTTTTTTGACTTACAGATTCAAAAAATACCATGTACATATTTAAACACTCTTTTCAATCCAACTTTGTATTTACTATTCAGCATTTAGTTGCCCCATTATACCTTATTAGAATTTGGAACAAGCTCCTGCAAAGCCTTCATTCTTTCTGCAATCCTTTCCCTTCGCAGCTACAAGTACAAAAAAAACTATCAGCAGGCATCCCTCTTCAAGATCAACAACACTTGAACAGAAACTCACCCAATCTTTTTCTCTTTTTTTCAACACACCCAATCTTATTTGCCAATTATTTTCCCATGGCTACCAAACTCTTTATGGCTATGTAAACCACTGCAAAAAGAAGCCCATGTACATACACATTACGAGGATTCTGTAACAATGCTTGAAATGGGAACATTTTCTGACCCGCTCAGCTATACTATGTGGATCAGTAGCTTGACCTCGACGAGCCCTCACGCGTTGTCTTGCACCTCCATTGACAACAGTGCCAGCAATTGCTGCTGATTGATGTTGAGGAATAGCAGAATGATTTCCATGCTCTTGTGACACATTTCCTTGGTCTGACTGCAACATCTGAAAACCAGCATTGCATTGCAACAGCACAAGTTCACAAAAGGTTTCAGCATATGGTAAATATAACTACCATAATACAATAAAAAAACAATGATGTAAAGCTGAATACCTTCTGATGTGATTGTGTTCCTCCACTTAATGTTGGTGATTTCTGATCTGCTTGTCCCCAGATGTAATTAGTAGAAACAGTTCAATGCAGATCATCAAATGCCTGCAAATATACATTTCCCAATCCAAATAACGTATCAAAAGATCACAATCTAAGAACTATTTATTGATGAGTAGATTATGTTATAAGATTTGCATCAATTACATCACAAATTACATCTACTAGTCACACATATCAAGGTATATAACAAAGTTACTTTTTCCTTAAATTTATAGCACTTCTTTTCTCTTTCTTTTCCTTTCTTACAATGTTTACTTTATGTTTTTGCATTTTTCTTGGGATATGCGCCTGCACTCCCCTTGTCCTCTATGCATTGTATCTCAGTCCCATAGACCAATTTTGGTCTTCCGTGGACATCAATACATAAACTAAATTGAATTTCTGTCATTTCTTCTATCTGCCTTGACCTTTTAGCCAAGACAAGCGCTTCCCCTTCTGTTGCTTCTCCAGGAACAAGAATTGATTCTAGTCCCTCTTGTCCAAGAACAGCAGGAACATGTGACACTCTTTGCACATTGATTGAGTCCAGCATGATTGCATCAAAGATGGCACATTAGTATCCCTGTGGCATAACCAGATGCTATATTCCTCACTGCAACTCCTCTGGAAGCAGCACTGAGTATTGCAGTGGCTTCTCTCAGTGCAGATCCAGTAGGAAATATATGGAAATAACGCTCCTTGTGGAGAAACCAAGACAGCTGTTTCCAACTGTAATATAACAGATCCCCCAGTAGTTTCATTCTTGGCATGTCTCTGTAATGAGAGCTGCAAACTTTCTTGCCTTCCATTAGCATGTATTGCTGGGCACTACAGGTTTGCTATCATGTTGAGTATGGCCTACTGCAGGAGATGAAATTACAGGTTTCCACAAGTCATTCTGATGTGTTTGACTAATTATTAATGTTCCATTCAGCACTTAAGGTGTGTTCCCAGCAGCAATAACATTGGAACTACTGTTCAGAACATCTCTACTTTGAGGTTGACAGTTTAGGGTTGCAATCGTATGTCTCAATGGCATTAATTGTCATTGTTGGGACTTGGACAACACATGCAATTCCTGATCCTCCAGCACCACTGTCCAAAGATGATCTATCAGCAACCTCATCTCCTCCAATGAAGAAGATAGAATTTGGTCAATAAAATCATCCATCAGAAAATTCAGTTGTGTTCCACTCACTCAGGAAAGACAATGCAAAGGAATTTATTCTTGGATATAAATTGCATCTTTGATCCCTCTAAAACAATGTCAATTCCATTGATAGAACCGATTTGAAATCCCAGTTGTCAATAAATATCCAGTGACTGGTCAAAGATGGGTATCAGTCAGATGAAAATCAAATTATAATTTCAACTGAACTGAATAAAACAAAGGCTCCTGTGTAAGATTGAAAGCATTACTCTCAGCAAATGGACTTGCCCCTTGCACCCTGTGAGTATGTATGAAGGTATATGTTACATCTATCCTAAACCCTAAGGCTTTGAAA
>VDFB02289066.1:0-81428 GCA_007258455.2 Sequoia sempervirens | reverse complement strand
ATGGTGAAGATGAAAGTTCTCAAAATTCTGTTAAAAATATAGAACAATATGTATAGAGAGCAGAAAAAATAATAATAAAAAGTAAAAATGGATGAATGCTTTTTACCTCAAACTATCTTTTGTAACAAAGTTTTGCAATAGTACAATCAATGAAAAAGATGTTTCATGCTTTATTTCACATGTTGTTGCTGACTTTTTTATGGATACTTTAGAGTTGTGATATTTGGGTGATGATGTATACTACTCTTCTAATACCAACCAAGACCTTCAGATATCACAGGCTGGGCTGACAAGCAGGTGGCGTAAGTGCACCATTGTCAGGAGCGCTGGACAGAGACATTTTTCTACACAGTTGTCTTCTGTCTTTTTGTGGGGTTGTACTGATCGGTTTGCAGAGTAATGTTAGTCTAGGTAAATAGTACGTGTAGTTCATGAGCGAAGTTATTTGTTCCGGGAGAAAACCCAGAGAAGGGTTTGCCACAGAAACCCCACAACTAATACAGAACTGAGCACCATTATACAAAGTTTATAACCATTTGTACATTTCCCTTCCTCCACTTTTTCTGATAAATTGATGAGCAAAATTTTGTGGACTTCCATAAAACCGACCCACCACATCATTTAAACAATTAAATCTCCATGGCAGTAGTACCATGGCAGCTTTTATTTATGGTAGTTGCTGTTGTACTTCAGAACAGACCCACTCTAGAAAACATCCTATTCCACAAAGGGGTGGAGGAGGAATGCCTGGCAAAATGCATAAACAGGTGTCAGCAGTTTGTCCTCATGCTGAGTGATTCGCATGGCATCTTCTGCTCTCCTCCTATTATCTGCTGATGTGGGACATGGAACGGATGTTGAATTATACAACAATTGGAGGCCGCTAATTATGACTTCTACCTACTGCAGACATTTAGTACACTTGGATCATAGCCAAGTATAGAGAAAACAGACTCATTTTCTTCTTTTGAAAACAAGCAACTATTGCTAGAATATCAATACCTAATGCAGTTGGTACTTTATCAGAAAGTATTCAATGGTATGAAATAGATTCACATGGTAAATTATTGAATATAATGTTTGTACATGACCTAAAATGGGACCTTCCCGTTCAACTTGTAAAGGTGGTAGCAACATTGATGATTCCAAAGGCCAGCCTCGGTTGGAAATTCCACTTAAGTATATACCCATTCTGAAATGATGTGTCTCGAATTATGTGACAATTTCTGCTTGGTGAAAGGTACATAGATGGGCATAAATTAAATCAACCAGCTAGTTGTTGAGGAACAATATGTGATTCAGTAGTTTTAAAAACTTTATTCAGTGTCAAAGGATTGGAGTTCAATTAATTGGTCTTATAGAGGAGGCTTCTTAAAAGAATTCAGTAGAGACTGTTAAGATTTTTTAGAATTATTTTAATGTGAGTGGTTCTAGTGAATCTTGTAGTATAGTTTAAATTTAAAAGTTTAAGCTCTTACTTTTATGAAAGCTGGTGGTTTCATGAATTTTATTATTTTGCATATTCAATTCAGCAGAATAAATAATTCTAAAACAATAAAAAAATTAATTGGAGATTTTAAAATTTCATATGATTGACAAGTGGCAGAAAATGAGCTTAAGCTGGTGGAGCAATTTCTAGCTCTACACCACAATTTCTAGCCTTACACCAATTGCACCCACTTAATTTTCAAACTAAAAAGTAGGTGCTGCCATTGTTGAGGAAAAATTTCTAATTAACCCTGTAACATTTTATTTTATTTTTTGCTTCATGGGAACCCCCTGCTCCTTCAAAATAGATCCCGAGGCCTTCCATGGGACCCTAGTCTTAGAGAGGGTGATGACATCTTCCATAAATGAGCTATGAAATAAGATATGAGTTTGAGATCATGCCCTAAACAACTTTATTAGGATGGGTACCCCTCAGTCTTTGACTTTCAACTGAAGAGATATCAGCAGAGACTCATGCTCCTATATTGAATAGCAAAAACCTATATTTTAAAAAATAAATTGATCTATTCAATATCAATTGCCCAAAACTTCTACAACTTTTCTTTGCAATCTGTGCCCATCCACCACTCCAAAGTATTTTCGATTAAATACCTAATAATGTCTAGTTTTTCAGAGGGTCATGTGGGCAGCACCACTTGAGCCATCTCAACATTTAGGGAGCTGGTGGTGATGTATGGAACCTCTTACCGCGCACTGCTGTTGTTTCTCACGTCACGTTATAATAATACAGGGAGGACCAGGGCATGTTATAAAGTAGAAAAACTAATGAGCTGAGGTTTCATCGTTGCGTTATAATGAGGATGGGATCCTTCATGTTTGAACTTTTCCTGTCAAAATGATTTCATGGAGCCTCCTGATCACATATTTAATTAGGTTTCAACGCTCTCCAAAATTATTTAATTGATTTCGGGCTTTCAAGAAATTTGTCAAGGATTGCTGTCAGTGGGCGCCACATGCAACCACTTCATTACAACATGTCCATCTTGCCCTTGAATTCAAATACAAGCTTTGGTTTTAAGTTTGAACATCTATGCCATAGGCGTGCAATTTTCTTTCACAATCATAAAGAAAAGCAAAATTTCACTGAGGTGAATGAGAGGTCCATTTTCTTGTTCTATTCTCAGTTGTCGTTTGGCAGAGACAAAAAAACCCCATGGATATAAGTACTACTTTTTCCAGTGAGATGCTGCCATGCTTGTCCTGTAGTGGCATAGGTCTCCTATATGGACCCACTTGGATATGCATCCATAAAGCACAAACAGATTTTCTTTTTCTATCATCTCTCTGGGCTCTAGATGATTTTCTTAAAGATTTTCTCTTTCTTGTGCAAAACTTCAATCTCATTTTTTTCAGCCTATGGGCGCCTCTATCCATCAAATTATTGCTGATGACAAGTTGTAAATAATGATTGAAATCTTTGATTCTTTATTTAAATAACAGGAGATAATTGAACATTTCTAATTTTTCAATAAAAAACATCTTTGGGGTTACTCTCAGGCAACAGAGATATTAATATATTCCAAAAGTTTCAATGTGAAAGCATTGTGGATTATACTATGAATTGAACTGGATGCCTTAAGTGAGTAGACAGGTTAGTAGCTTAGATAGTGAGTGCAATATATGGAAATTTAACGGATCAGCCCAAGTAAAAACTTTATTGCTCATTTCCCCAAGTTGCTGTCTTGTACAGTATGAGATATCAAATCATGCACTTTTCAGGTTCAACCAATTTCCTCCATAGTTAACTAACCTAACATGCAACATTCATTGCGGTATTTCATTCATTTGGACCTACCTGGTGCCACCAAACAAATAGGACATTTCAATTAAATTGAATCTGAACAATGATACCACATCATTCCAGTCTCCTCCAACTTTCTAGATTTATAGTTGTTTGAATTATTATTCATTAAAGATTGTTCTATTAAACAAGTTTCTTTTGGTATCATAATATCACATGATAAATTTTAAGATCTTATTATTTTGATTTTGTAGAGTTGGTGATCTTAATCTATTTTATGCTAGCTATTAATATTCTTAATACGAGTTTTAATTTATTGAATTTAATATTAATTTGAATTGTGTGATGGTGAAATTTACAAATTTATATTACTTTTATTTAATTGTATCAAGAAAAATTTAATGTAATTATATATTGACAAATAATATATTATAAGGTAAAGTTAGGTTTATTCTTGTATATTGTTATTTATTCATTTATACGCATTCTTACATCTCTCATCCATATGTTATCTCTATTTGCATGTATTTCCATACATCTCTTATTTTCTTATTTTCATTATTGCACCATTTCCTATGCATTCACTATTCATCTTGATTTTATCATCTTCATTTCCTAGGTCAATCCTGTGGGCATGAAATTGATCTTGTAAATTTTACTCTTGAAATTCAAAATCCAAATTCAAATTTTGACCAACTCTTGCCTAAAGTTTTCTATCATATTAAAAGTGTGAACAAGGGACCCTAGCCTTACAAAAGCCAAGAGATAGACAAAATAGGGCCCTACCAAGGAATCCTCACGAACAATAAGATAAGAAGTAATTAAACAATAAAAGAACAACTTGTTGGATGTTGTGGATGTGTTGTTGATATGTGGTTGTCATTGATGTCAACACTATTAGCATTTGGTGTACTAGAGGCTGTATATGTCAAGGATATTGATAAAATTGTAAAAGAAAGTGTTCTAGGTTCCTAGTGGAACTGTGCAAGTCATGAAGATGTTTTGTTCTCTACGTTGAAGATTAGTTGGTGTGGATTAAAGGGTTTATTGTTGAGTATATCTAGATCATCTACAAAAAGTTTCAGAGGTCTGCGTGAAGTTTTGAGTGTGTTGTGGTCTGACAGTGTTTCTGTGGTCTTTGTTAGTGTTCTTGAATGAAGAATTATGTGATTTTGTTGATTCAGTTGTTGTGGATGTTTCTAGATCGTGCTCTATCTTTGTGGTACGTCCACATTAATCGGTGTGCTCGTGGTCGAAGATTTTTCTTCGTATGTTCGGTTTTTCTTGTTCTTGGCCGACATGATGATGGTGACGTGTTGTGGATCTTCAAAGAAGAATTAATTAAAGTCTTTTTGTGTTGGAGATGTTAATTTTGGGTCTCCACTATGTTATGGCCGACCTTGGTGGATACGCATTAAAAATTTTATTTGTAAATTTGGGCCGACATTGCAAATATGTTCTATTTTTCTTGGTTGACTAAGTTGTGATGAAATCTCATGTAGTGGATATATAAGTGTGATTGTTTCATTGGTGTTGTGAGTCGAGAAGGTGCTCTTCTGTGTGTATGTGCGAATATCATTCGATTGCAAAGCAAAGTGTGAAGAAGACTGTGCAAAGTGTGAAGAAGTGTTGAGCTTAATTGGAATTGTAATCAGGCTTGTGCAAAAGCTATTTTCTCAGTTCATACCCTCCAGGTTTTTTAATCCTATTTTGTTGGGCAGTGAACCCCTTTTGTATTTGAGCAATGAGCTATAGGTAGTGTGCCTGAATGCATGTGTATTCCCCTTATTATTTTTCATTATACTTTTAGCAGAGTATAATCTTGTGGACTAACATCCACCATGGTTTTTCCCCTAACAGAGTTTCCACATAAAAACTCTTGGTGTTATTTGTCTCTCTAATGTGTTAATTACTTGTGGTTAATTTCTTATTCATCAGATCTGAGATTTAAGTTAAGATAAGTAGGAAAAGTTTAAATTTTTGAGACAAATGATTCACCCCCCTCTCAGTTGTAGATGTCCTTGTTTTTCCAACACAACTAAGTAAAATAAAAACAAAAGGCATTAAATTGCATCCTACTCCTTAGAGATCAACTCAAGATTGGCTTCCAAAGAGTCTAAATCTTCACTAGTGTCATATGCTACTAACCTACCTTCCTTTTATTGGCCTTTATTCCTTTCTTTTTCATATAATCTTCATTCTTGTAATGTGCATTTAAGACTAGCTTTGTTCAATTTTATTGCATTTAGATTCCTACCTAAAGTTAACTAAACATATTTGCATAAATTATTGCCATGTCCTTGTATTTAAAACCATTCAATTGCATAAAACTTAACAATTATTACATAAATTTGTCTGCCCCCTTGGTGTCGGAGCCTATCCAGGCTCCTCTACTGACCAACCCTTCTGCAGAACCTTCTGTCGTCATTGTGTCATTAGTTCCTACCCCATTTGACATCGCTGGTCCTTCGACCGCTCCTATCTCCTCTTCTTCACTATCGACTCCCTCATTGCGTGATGGCTCCTCATTTGGGGTGGCTATTGTGGATTTGCTCTCCTTGCCTCGCTCGGTGGATTTCGTTTAGGAGCCTTCCTAGTTGATTGTGCTGAGGAAGAAGAAGGGACTCCCCAAATTCGTTGCCTCTGCACGGCCTCGAGTTCAGGGAGTCAATTCGCTCCCCTCGTCTGGGGTTGTCTAAACTTGGTTTGTTGTTCTACAACTGTCGATCAACTGTCTCTATTTTTTTTTCCTCTGGACCTCTAGGCTCTCTATAAAGGGTACAATGCCCTATAAATGTTGTTTATCTTATAAAAAACAATCATTACATATAATTTGTATAAAAAATAGAACAATTTTTTTGCATAATTGTCCTAAAATTATTTTCATGTTTAAAGTTGTCTATCATTGGTTATTCCTATGACCATAAAGCCAATATTTTTGAGGGTTTTCTCAAGGAGAATGTATACCCAAGTGATTTGAAAACCCTCTAAAGCTATTATTAAATACCACTAGTATTCATAGCAAAGCAAACAACAATGAATCAAGTGAAATAAGAAACAAGAGTGTTAATTGTACTAGATCAAATTTATGCATGTGAAAATGTTCCAAACCTACATATGTCACCCACCAATTCCATAGAGTATACATATTATTCTAGATCTAAGAGATCATTGACATTGAAGACCACTTTTCTCTTCACAAGAGAAATGAATTTCAAAATCTACAATAAATTTATGTATCTTCATACTTTAATTTAAATGATTTAAACTTTTTATCCACCTTTCAAAATTAATTTTCAATATTGTAATATCCATTGCCTTAACTTCATTATCAAAATTAATTTATATATTTATTACTTGTATTATTTACATAATCTAACAAAATTTATAAAAAAATATTTCCCCTTACAAACATTTTATAAAATTTACACTATAAATATATTATTAATAGTAATTAGTGCATTCAAAAGAATATATAACTTTATGTTAAAGTGTTTTTAGTTTACTTTTTCCAAATTTAAAATTAAGGTACTTTTTAGGTTTTTTTTAAATAATATTATATATATTAACATATAATAATGTTTTTATTCTTAGATTTATTTAAGTGCATAAAGTCATGTTCTTAATCAAAAGGAGTTTGGTGTAATGTTATTAATTGTAGATTTCGTTAGTAAATATAAATTCTCATTTATTATAATCTTTAATATTTATTACACTAATATATATTTGTTTATATATTTTATTTATTTTTAAAAAAAATCAATTTAAAAATCTATTTAAAGTTCTCAAATCTCTAACAATTGGTATCAAATTTACATTCTTTCTTTTATTCCACATGAATGAACTTAATATGGTAGTTGGAGGCAGTTATCATAAATTGAAAGGATTTTTGAAAGTATAATATTGAGATAAAAAATAATTTGAAATGTTGAACTGCTTTACCTAATTAGAACAAGGAGCATATGTTCTTTTTTATGGTGTAATTTGTGTCTAGCACAATATTATATTGTTTGGACACTTACATTATTTTGTATTGTTGGGCATCGAACTACTATACTTTTGTCAATAATTGATGCTTACCACAAAGGATAAAAGATAGTATAGTCAAAGATCATTGCATATAGGAGCAACAAAAAGAAAGTTGGATTATTATTTCTAGAAGTCTATGACGAATATGTGAAACCCTTGAAGAGAGCTACTAGATAAGAGCGTCAAATATGGTAGTACGAGTAATGAGAGCCAAACAACATACTTCCTCTATGTCATTTTGATATGTGTAGAGATCATCTTGAAAACTTTACAATTTAATTTGGAGGATTTTTACCAGTATTTTAATGGCCACTTAAATTCCATCTATTTTGTATGCATAGGGGTGTGAGATTTGTAGTTGGAATGCATAAATGTGTGGAGCAAGCACACCTTGAAAAAATATTTCTATAAAAAGAGGACATTGATGATAAAAAGTGTGGGGTTTATTCAATATAGAAAAGTTATAGCATTGATCATATTGATCGTTGCTAAAATTAGAAAGCAGCTTGTAGTGTTGATCATAGAGATTATTGCTAAATTCAAAAATTTCTAGTGTTGGTTTTAGAGATCATCACTAAATCTTGTTTGATGGTGAAATGGGGATAGATCTAGACTAAATGAATTAATATAAATCAATCTTTCCACCGAAATATTGGAACACAAAGTCAACCAAGGGGTTGTGCTTGACTGGTGTCCTCAATAAAGAGCCAAGCAGGTTTTTAGTTGAGGGTTTTGGTTTCTTTGTTTTAAATGCAAGGATTGATGTGATGATGTAATGAATTAGGTGAATAATGACTAAATTGAGCAAGATGCTCATCTATAAGAAAAATTTGATAGGAAATCATGACAAGTATTGCTTTGATAAACTTGTCTACTAGTGGTACATTGATAGAAAGTATGCAAAATGCGACCACATCAAATGAAGATTGGGATGAAATCACTTCAATATTTAAGCACAAGAATGATGCAAAATAATGCATGCTCTAAACTCAATCACACAACCTAAGAATGGGCAAAATGATAATTGAACATCTCTTAAAGATCTCTAAGGTATTTTAAACCAACTCATTAATGTAGGTGAGACTATTATTGATAAATATCTCATCTCCATAACTCTTACTAGTTTTCCAGATTTATTTTATAATTTCAAGACTACATGCACATTGAATGTAAAATTGGTAACCTTAAAATTCAATGATTTGGAGGGTCTACTAGTAAAACACGAAGAAATTCTTAATAGAGATGATGAAGTTGATTCAATAAGTGCTTTTAAGTTTAAGGGAAAACAACCTCAATGGAAAATGTGCCCTATTTTGGATAATGGTGAGTAGAATAAAGGAACTTATATTTTTTATTATTTACAATTATCTTGGAAATTTTGAGTGCCAATTCTTCAAGAATAAGAAACCTATAAACAAAGGTAAACAAGAATGTATGATAGTTGATGTGGATATTGACGATGACGATGAATGCCACAAACTATTTTTAGTAAATGCTTAGAAATATGTTATAAATAATGATGTCTAGATCATCAACTTAGGTGCTACTTGCCATATGATTGGTTATATTAACAACTCAATAAATGTAACAAAGCAATCAAGAGACATTGAACATACAATGTGAGATTATTCACAACTATATGTTGAAGGAGTTGGCGAAGCTCTTCTCAATGTTCCAAGTCAAGGTAAAATGTGTATTGATAATTCTTTACTTGTTCCAAGGCTAAATAAAATATTATCTTAATCAGCTAAATCATTGCAAAAAATGGTTATTTTTGAATAAGGAACTTGTAAGGTGTTCAATGGAAAGGAAAAATTAACATGTGATGGATTTATGAGAAGAGGGCTATTTTTCTTGATGACTAACTCATCTAAAGCCTTAGTTTTAGAAATTACTTCAAGAAATTAGTTGTGACATGAAATATTTGACAATATTAACCTTACATAATGGAGGAAATGCTCAATCAAAATATACTATATGGTCTTCCACCCATCACTATAGAAAAGTGTTTCTATGAATTTTTGTTATCCATAAAACCCAAGAAAGCTTCCAAAAAGTTAGAGTTAGTTCATTTCGGTATTTGTGGACCAATGAAGAAAACTTCTATAGAGAAATCTTGGTATTTTATGACCTTCACTCAAAAGGTAAAGGTTTACTTTTTTAAGAATAAGATAGAAGCATTTGATGTATTCAAGAATTTTGTACAACAATGAGAGTGGATATAATAAACAAAACTTCAATAAAAAGCTAAATTACTACTCAAATCTTGTAATATTGGAAATAAATTATGGGGAAAAGTAGTGCATATAGTGGCTTATTTGATCAATCATAGTTTGACTAGAACCTTAGAAAATAACTTTTCAAAAGGAGCATGGTAAAGTAAGAAATCATTGATTAGGAATTTAAGAATTTTTGGGAGCAAATTGCCTATAGACACATTCCAAAAGAGAAGAGAAGGAAATTTGGTGATAGATTCAAAACACATCCTTTTTAGATATGATGACTTTAACAAAGCCTATCTAATTGTATGATCCCAAGGAAAACAAACTTCATATCTTTAGAGATGCCATTTTCAAAGAAGAGTTTCACCTTCCAAGTGTTTTCCATGTTGATTTGATAGAAGAGAAAGATGATAGTGATAGCTTATCATACTTACCCAAAAAGGTTGAGCTAGAACCAAAAGTACTATTCAATCAATAGAAGAAAGATAAGGAATTGATGAGCCAAATTCAAGCTCATTGATCACTCCACAATTCATTGTTCCTATAACGAGATTATGATTAGAAAGTATAATACTCATCAAATAACAAAACTATGAGGTCAATTATGCATTGAAGACACCTATTCTAAGTGGTCATGAACAAATAACTTTTGAGGAAGTAGTGAAAGAAGAAAAATAGAAAAGTGCTATGAATAAAAATGATGGATTCAATTCATTGGATACAAACATGAGAGTTGATACCTACACTTGTTGATAAAGAAGCCATTAATTATAAATGGGTGTTCAAAAGAAATTATAAATCTTATGGCTTGATTAATAAACACAAAGCAAAACTAGTGGATATATGTTGTAAACATAATCGAAGTGCGTTGAAGATGTCCAAGAATCTAGCATTCCATGTCCGCACAAAGAATATTGAAGTACACCATCTTGTTGTTTTGTCTGATGAAATAAAATTATGGGGGGATGTAGGAAATATATACTCTTTCATTATAATCTCTAAAAAATGTTATGTAAAACCACATCTATCATGTAGATACACATCTATCTATATATTTTTCCTATTAAAAGAATCTTTGAATTCTTCAATAAATAATAAAAAATGTATTCAAAGTTATTCAATTTTAACAAATTCTTGTTGTAGATATTTAAAAAAATTAATTTAAAAATTTGATTTATAATATATATAATACATATTCCAATTAATATAATTATATGTAGATTTTGATAATAATTTTCTACAATTTCTTTTAAAAATTAATCTAATCTTAAAATAGTCAATTTATCATTTTCACATCCCCACTTATACGCTTTAAAAAAAGAAACGTCTATTCCAAATTAGAAATAATATAATTAAATATAAAATTTAATAATTGTTCTCTACAAATTCTTTTGAAAACGATTTAATATCAAACTAGTCATTTTATAATGATGACTATTTAAATGGACGAGCCTTAATAATTCCGTATCTAAGGATATGATAAAGATAGGCGTGATAAAAATAAATTTTGAGATTTGTCATATTTATTATAATTAAACGCCCATGGGTTTGAATAATTCCCTATACAAAAATAGGATGGTGATGGGGAATAAATAGATTAATTAGAGAATTTTAAATTGCCATTTTTTTGTGGTCATACATGTAATAAGAAAATAAATGACCGTGTAAAGGAAAATAGTACTTTTTCTATTTATATTAATTAATTAATGTAAATAATGAAAAGTATAGAATCATTTAGATAATAGAATTGTGGGTAATAAATATTAAATAGTAAAGTATAAAAAGTAAACATGTTAAATGAAAGTATTTAGCATTATTTTTAAAGAGAAAACTATTTTTGTTAAATGTATATTTTGTGATTAGAATTAGAAGATATTAGTTTGTATTTTGTTTTGAATTTAGAATAATTGATTCAAATTGTAGAGAATTAAATTTGTTGGTGTGGGTTTTTTTTTCATAGATGTAGATCTATCTTAAAACCTTTCAAAATGATTTGGTTATATATGTACTTTGCTTCTTGATTTGTCAATTTTGTTTCTACCGCTTTGTTATATGAGCTAGTAGTATTTAGATATACTACTTGAGGATTGCCAAAATCATTAGGGTTCATGTTCTCCTAGTTAAACCCTTAGAAATGATCAGCTATATGGTTGTGCTAATAATTTAAAACAACAAGATTCAACCTTACAAAATCTCTAGAATGATTGTGTAGGTTTACATTCCTTTAGTGGTCCAATATAAGTGCTCCTAGCTTGCTTTTGTAAATGATATGGTCAAATAATCTTAGATGAGATCAAATAGGAGTGAATGATAAATTAATGCAATTGAATGCATGTAAATACAATGACATATAAATAAATAATGTAAACATATGTTTAGTTGGTTGTAAATAGGACATGAATGGGTGGGAGTTGACCAAAATTAAAATTTAAAATTTGAAGTTTCAAAGGTAAAATCTATAGCCACATGATTGATTGTGCAATCATCTCAATGACTTAGAAAATCAAAGTGGGTAGACAATGTGAAAGGATGGGTTCATGAGTAAGAACATGTGCATATATTGATAAGGTGAGACATAAATATGTAGGAATGCATATAAGTGGAGAAGGGCGAGAATGAAGAAATAGCCCAAATTCACACAAGATTGTGTCATTTGTTATAGGCGAATTTATTAAGCCATTCTCTCATAGTAAAGACAATACTAAATGAGAAATGACAATGGGTATCTAAATTTTCCTAGTACATTTTCTCTCCACTTTGAGGTGTGCAACTAAATAATAAAATGATCACATATCTCAAATTATGTAGAACTCACAAACATGGATGTAAATATAACATTCAAACATAAAGGATATCCTAAGGCTCATATAACATATTCGATCATGTTGAATATTATGTAAGTGCATGATGCACTAGCATTTGTGCTTCTACAAAATAGACCAAAATATTCACAAGTAGCTTTTTTGATGTAATTAGTAATAGAAACAACTACACATTAAATTTTATCATTAGTGATTGTAAGCAATGTGTGTGTGTGTGTGAGAGAGAGAGAGAGAGAGAGTCCACATGTAATTGCTTCACACATGGGATGATAGGGTACATGGAGTAGTAGCATAAAAGATGCTAATGATGAGTCTCTTTAGGCACCTTTGATTGTTAGTGTAGACACCTAAATACATATAGCATATTTCTTCTAAATTCAACTGTAGTGCTCCTCCACCCTCACCGAGGATGTGCAGGTAGTCTGTCTAAGGAACCTGAAGACAAAGGATGCAAGCTATGGGAATATTTGTGCTATGGAAGTGCTTTGGTTATCTTTAGGATTTTCACACAATTCTGACATATTGTTATCATGATGATAGGATATTATGATTTTGATTTTGATTATGAATATCTTTTTGGTCATGAAGGTGTACTGACTTGTGTTCAAGTATTGTGGTTGCAGATGGGACATGAGCTCCTATTCGTGCTATAGTGAATATGATCTATATTGTCATGTTATTATCGCTATGCAGAGATTTATTTGGATAGTTAGGTGATGCAATAGTATGTTGTGAGGATAGGTGGAAAGGGCGACATCGTACCATTGGACGTATGGGGACATACAGGAATGAGTTACGATTGCTATAGTCCCTTTCCTAGTGCTTCGGCTATTATGAATATGTGTTCTAACTTGTATGCTTGAGTGAACAGGTACTAGGCTACATCTCCACCTGAATTACTAGGTTTGAGCATGCCTTGAAACCCAATGGTTCTATTGACCAAATATAGCACTTGGTCCCCTACCCTAGCCACCATCCTTGAAGAGGATGAGTACTTGGTCCATTACCTTGTCAATGTTATCTGATGTTTGTGGTCAATTGGTCTTGCTTTTCAACCCTAGTTAGGGTCTAGGTAATTGTTGTTGATATTTGGTTTGTTTGATTTAAATTTGTTTGATAAATGTTGTTTTGGTTAATTAATACATTAAGATAAATTATTAAGTTAAAAGGGCACTTTGATAATTAAATATAAATATATCTATTAAAAAATTATAGTTTATAATAAATTAAAAGTGTGATGAAATATTATAATAAAAAATTTAATGGAATGTCATAATTGATAAATAGTAAAAAAAAATAACATAAAAGATAGAAAGGTTTTTATGGAGCACATGCATAACTTCGAACAGATGGTTGAAAAAGAAACTTGATACTTTTTTTTGGGATTTTAGAGATTTTTATTAGATTTTTGTTTTCGAAAATCTAACAGCCTTCCTTTTTGGTAAATAATTATCCTTTGGAGAGATTTGGAGGGGGATTCATTTTTTGTTTCAGGGAAGAAAATTTGTCTGCAAGGAAATTTCATATGCTATGAATTTTGTGGGGAATTTGGGAATTATTGGAAAGATTGATTGGGATTTTGAAGAAGTTGTTGTTGTGGAAGATTGATCTCGGCATTGTATTCCCATCCCAGCCTACGTTGGATCCAGGTTGGCTTGTTCATTGTTCTTTGTTTTGTTTCTTGAGTTAATGCAATTGATTTCTCTCTTTCTACCTGCTGAAAATAATGCTTTCCTGTTTGATGATTTCTACTTATTGGTTTTTGTATAATAAAGCAATCAATAAATATGTATTTGCAATTTTGCAATCTTTGCATTCTATGGCTTGACGACTAGATTCACCCACCAATTATGTTTTCATTGGAAGTTTTTTATAAGCAGTTTTGTATACCCAATTTTGTTTACCCTACAAGTATTATGTTTCTTGACATTACATCAAATTTAATTTGTCGTTTACATTCGCTTGAAAGTTTATGTAGCCTATTCAATTAACCCAATTTGAGCGCCTCCCTTATGCCTGCCAATTGTATTGCTTGAAAGCTTCTAAAGCCTTTGTAATAGGATCTTAATCTGTGTACCCAGCTGTGGTAAACCCGTCTCAGCCTAGCGTAAGGAAACACAAGCCTGTGGCCTTTGGCTTTCCCTTGGCTAGTGCCACAAGGTAAAGGCCAATGGCGTCTAGAATTACCGTTTCTATCATAAGACCATGCAAGATTATAATATGTTTGATATTTCCGGAGAGGGTGGCCAATTGAAGCAAGAGCTATCACAGTCAACTATTCCACAAGAAAACACTGCCCTATGAAGAAACCAATAGTGTGCTAAATGATTCAATGCCAATGTGTAGTATGGGTTTTATTCAGAGGCTCTGCGCACCTATTACCTTCCTTCATGAACACTACTATTCTCACTAACTTGCAGCCTATATCTTTTGCTTGAAAGTTTTTGAAGCTTTTCCATTGAATCCTTTGTGCGCACCTTGCCATCATATTATTTCCTGTGATGAGACCTCTTTGTGCCTTATGTCAAACATTTCATGTGCCTTTTCTGTGCATTGGGATATGCTATCAAGCAGTTCGCATGCCTTGTCTTCACACCCTCATCTTGCTTACATGTCAACTAGGAAAGTATAACAGCAAAATCAATCATACACCCGCACGCCCAACTAAACACAGTTTGCACCTTCTGCACTTTTGGTGAATATTATGTTTCCATGTTGGGTAGGATTTTGATGTGCGATTTAAGTTGATAGTTTTCTGGTGGATTCATCGATAATATGGTATATATCTTGGTTAGATATGTGATTTCTACTGCCAATAGAATGATGTTTTTATATTGTTTGGAAATAAATATGATACGAGTCCTTTTTTTTTGCTAGTTTAATCACTGCTAAGGGGCAACACCCTATATTTCTTCAAAAAAAAGGTTACATGAGTTCCAGACATCAAAATACTTCCTTGCTGGCCTTCTTGACAAAATGGCCTTCACCATAACTACCCTAACGCTCCTAGTATGACTGTGTATTCATATTTTTCATTACAAAATGGCCTAATTTGAGACACGGACGTCACCTTCTACCCTGGGACTGACTCCTACTTTCTGTATACAATACCCTAATACTATTTCTATAGCAATATCATAGCAGAGACTGTACCAAACTGGGCTTGTTCAATCCTCGTCGCCATCTGACTCGGTTCTCTTCATGTAGGCTATGTAGTCTACGACTACTAGGCAGTCCGCTCCACAATTCTGATGGGTCAAGCCTTTTGCTTTCTCCTCAGGGTCTTTGGGGTCGTTCTGGTGTCATTCTTCTCTCATGTCAAAGTACCAATCATCATCGTCCCCTGCCATAATCTCATCTGCAAGCCCTTCATCCTCCACATACCTCATTACCCAACCTCGTGGAAGGTTTTTCACCAATTTGGCCGCCCTGAGTAGGAAGAAGATGTTCCTTTCACGCTTGTCCCACAACTTCTCAAAACCCAATGGGTCAATGGTTCGAATCAGAGGGAATTTTATGACTTCCCTTCCATTCATGTTGATCATGTAATAATTCTGGGGCATTGGAATTTGCTTGCTTTCATTCACACTGTCCAAGGCTGCATCAATGTCTCCCAACCAAGCATGAATGAACACCATCTGCATGAGCTTCTTCCCAATTTCCTTTGATACACCCATGTGCAGGAGCACAACTAGGAACATGGTTGGGATTTCCGCATTTGACCTAAATCTATGGTAGGCCCTTAAGAATTATGGTCCCACAACTTTCTTGGTCGCCTAGAGGACCAGTGGGTGAGAAGAAGCCAACAACCCCTACAATCTTTTATCCAAAACTTCGCCTGTGAAGGATTGCTGCTAATTCACCGTGTTCAAAAATAGCGGAGTCTCCATTGGGGTTCCTACTACCGACCACAACACATCTCTAGTACTTAAGCTTGAGCCATTTATGTCGCTCTCTACCACTCTCTACTTCTTCTGGAATGGCACTATTGTGTTTGTTTGAGATTACACTAGCCGAGACCTTTCAACATTGATGGCCTTACTTCCTCATTATGAGATTTTCAGGGGTTGTGCCCTTTGAAGCATGTTTTCTCACCACCACCTTGTTGGTGATACAGAAAAAAATTAATGCATGGTAATGTGCTAGCCAAAAATCATTTCCTTTACCTTGGGATTTGCTCGCCTAGCTTTCTCTTTGTCTTCTAGTGATGATTCATGTCTTGTCAAACCAATTTTGCTAGGATTTTGTCCTTATTTTCATGTGTGCTTCTTTAGCCACTAGTTGTTACGATATTTTTGTTACCTTTTTCTCTGATTTCGGCTTTATTCTAGCCTCCACCTATGTGTTTCTCTCTGACGTCTTTTTTGCCAACTCACCTGCCTTGTCATTTCCATCCTTGTATATGTGGCTGATTTGGAAAGCCTCGAATCTGTTCGCCAATTATTTGATGTTTTGCAGCAAGTGATTGAGTTTCCAATTTGGAGTGTTGCCTCTATGGAGAGTGTTGATTGTGATGAGTGAGTCCCCTTCCAAATGTACTTGCTTCACACCCAACTCTAGACCCAACTACAACCCAATGGTTGTTGCTCTAAACTCTGCTTCATTATTCATGTGTATTCCCAATGATGTGGATTTTTCTACTAGAGTCTTGCCCTAAGCATCCCTTGCAATACATCCAACTCCTCCTAGCCCTGGGTTCCCACGAGCAACTCCATCAAAATTTATTTTTTTCCACCCTTCTTCTAGTGCCTTCCATGATACTTCTATGCTCTTTTTCCTTGGACGACTGTAGCATCTCATTTCCACTAAGTAGTGATGTCTTCAATCCAACAATTTTTTTCATCAGGCTATCATCCCAGTTTGAGAACTTTTTTTGCTTACCTACTCTACTCTAGGTGTCTTCATTAACCAATTCTACCATGGCCCTTTCAATTTTGTCCCAAAGCATGTCTTTGTTCATCTCCTTCTCTTAGAAGATCTTCCTGTTTCGTTCCTTCCATGTTTCCCATATATGGATGAGGTTATTTTCCATATGCCACCAAAAACTAATTTGCTACCACCTTGAGGCAACATTTTGAACCAGGATATTAGATCCGCTGGCATGGGACATTGCAGGTTTAGTTTGTCTCTTACTCTATCTTAGTAGTCATTTGCATATGGGCATGTTAGAAGAAGATGATCTGTGGATTCTTCATTCTCTTTTCACATTGAGCATCTCCCCGATCCTTGAACTCCAAACGTAACTAATCTATCCTCTGTGAGAATTCTTTTTTGTATCGCCATCCAAGCAAAGACTCCTACCTTGGGGAGGGATTTTTTCCCCCATATCAACTTGCATGGTCAATCTTGTCTTGCCATATCCATTTCTTTAATCTTATATCCGAACTTTACTTTGTATGTGCCTAAAGAAGACCCACACCATCTAATCATGTCCTTATCATTGGATGGGACAAAATGCCTACCTTTGAGGATTTTTGTTAGTACTTCTTTCTAAGCTTGTGGTGCATTGAGGGCTTGAAGATCGTTCCAGACCCAATCGGAGGATCCCTAATTGTCGGATATCCTATGATAATTAGAAACCTTGTTCCCCCATAGCCTTGTTGTTTCTTCCTTGATTTCTTCCAATCCTAGAGTGTTGATGATGGGTGGTTTTCCACACCATGAGTCGTTCCAAAAGGACACATTGTTTCCATCTCTAATCTCCCAAGTTACATGCTTGGATATAATATCTCTACATTCCAAAATGAAATTCCAGATTGCAGAACCTCTCAGGGGGTTTATTGTGGTAAGAATTATGGTTGGTTCATTCGAGTCTAGATACTTTCTCCTCATGATTCTAACCCACTTTTTCTCTCCTTTTCTGTGAAGGTCCCAAACTAGTTTGGACCCCATGGCTTGATTCATTAGTGTTAGCTGCTTGATCCCGACCCCACCAACCTCTTTGGGTGTGCACACCTTGTCCCAGGCTAGAAGAGGAATTTTTTTTTGATCCCCTATCCCACTCCAAAAGAACTTCCTAAAAATCTGAGTCAGTGCTTCTTCCACTACCTTAGGTAGCTTTAAGCATGATATTGAATACACCAGTATGGTTGACAAAACTGATTTGACCATTAATAATCTTCCTGCTAAGGACAACCACTTGCCTTTTCAGGTTCCCAATTTGTTCTTGCAGTTGTTTACTAGGTTCTCCCAATAGCACTTTTTATTTATTCCTACAAACAGGGGCATCCCTAAGAAACAACCAAGTAGTGTTGCCACTTTTAGGTTCAGGATTTTGGCAAGGTCCTTTTGTAGGATTGGTTGTGTGTTGAGGACAAAGACCTTTGACTTTCCCCAATTAATGCTCTTCCTAGATGCACTACAATAATCATCTAAAAATATCTTGATCACCCTTGCTTCTCTTCTATTGGCCTCTCCCATCAAAACAGTGTCATCTACGAATTGTAGATGTGTTGTGGGTTCTATGTCATTTGCCACATGTACTCCCGCCCATTTTCCTTCCCTTCTAAGTCTTTGAATCCCTCTCCCTAGTACCTCTACCATGATTATGAACAACAAGGGGGAGAGGGGGTCCCCTTGTCTTAGCCCCCTTGTGGAGGGAAAGAATCCATGTGCAGACCCATTCACCAGTACAAAAAATTTAGCTATTGAGAGACAAAATTTACCCAATTGATCCAATTTTCTGCGAATCCAAATTTTCCCAACACCTCCAGGAGAAATTGTCTGGCTACCATATCATAGGCTTTGAGGATGTCCAATTTCAACACCATGCAAGCATCTTTATTTTTCCTAACTGAGTGTATGGTTTCATGAGCAATGATTATTCCTTCTGCTATTGACCTTCCTAGTGTAAATCCACTATGTTCTTCTAATATGACCTCATTTAGGACTTCCTTGATTCTATTTTCTATTATTCTGGTGACCAATTTACACATCGTATTGCACAAGGCAATTGGTATGAAATCACTCATTGTCTGTGAGTTTTTTTCTTAGGGATTAGGGCCAAAAATGTGTGATTTATTTCCCCCAACATTGTCATTTTCCTCCTTGATTCTTCCATTGCCACCCATAGATCTTTCCCAACTATATCCCAAAACTTCTAAAAGAAACCTGTTGGGAACCCATCAGGACCTGGGGCCTTATCTGGATTCATCTGGAAGACTACTTGGACCCTAACTTCTTCCAAGGAAATCTTGATACAACCACCTGTTCTGCTCTTCCTTTATGATTGTGGGGATTGAGCCTAGCAAAATTTCCCTTGTTGCTATGTTTTCCTGGCTTTCCCTGTTTAGAATTTCTTGAAACAATCTAACCGCCTCCTTGCTCACCTCCTCAATAGATTGTTTTGTTTCCTCGATAATCTTCTTGATCTTGAAAATCCTATTCTTGCTTGGATTAGAGACTATTGTTTTGTGGAAGTACTTGGTGTTTCTATCTCCTTCTTTCAGCCATGTTTCTCTTGATTTCTGTCACCAGCAGCATTCTTCCCTCTTCAGTATTTATGCTAGTTCTTCTCTCAAACATTTCTCATTTTCAAAATCAACTGCATCCATTCCTTTCTCTATTATATTATCATTCAGGGCTTTGATCTCTTGCTCTAATATCTATTTCTCCTGGAAAATGTTCTCGAAATGAGTCTTATTCCATTCTTTGAGCTTGTTCTTGATATATCCTAACTTTTTGTTTATCTTGTATAGTTTTGATTTATCTCCAAACCTAATCTCATTCCACCAACTCTCTATTAGCTATGGCAGGTGTTCATCTCTCAGCCACATATTTTCAAACTTGAAAGGGCATCCTTTGGGGGGGTCATCCTGCCCAAATTTCAACAAAACAAGGAAATGGTCTGACCCTATGAAAGGTAGGATGTGGGCTTCCTAAGTGGCTACTGCCTCTCCCCCATCTCCCCATAGCAAGAATTTTTCCAACCTTTCCACTATGTTGGTGAAGCCCTTCCTTCTATTAGACCATGTGAAAGTTTTGTTCTTGGTCTGCAAGTCTTTTAGCAAGTTTTTGTCTACAAATTCTTGGAAATCACTCTGAATGGTTGTTGTTCTTCTCAAACCTCCTTGTTTCTCCTCATTATTCAAGGTTGCATTGAAACCTCCTGCTACTATCCATTTCTCATTTCTTTGAATTTCTAGTTCACTTGTTATTTTATTCCACACCTGTCTTTCTTCCACTATGGCTATTGGGCCATATACATTGATGTTGAAGAAGATTTCATGCCTCCTCAATTCTTTGAACTTTATCAACTGTCAATTGTCATCTTATTTTTCCACTTCCCCATCTACTATTAGAGGGTTCCATAATACTCCCAGGCCACCAGACGCACCTGTAGCCTCGTTGAATTGGCCTTTCCATTGTCTCCAATTGCTCAATCTCCTCTTTCATTCCTCTTTACTACACTTTTACTCCTGGATTAGAACTATATTTGCTTTTGATTGGTCATTTTGGCGCTTGACCATGTGCCATTTGTTAATGGCATTAATTCCCATGACATTCTATGTTATGATCCTCATTCGGCCCTAGGAAGGAGGCCCTCCTAATTCCCAACTATCATTTTCCTCTATCTTGTGGCATTGCCTGCAATTAGCAGTTTGGCTTTGTTTGTTTTATGACCCCTTTTGGTTTTCTCTTTTATATTTGGTTTATTTATCTTTGATTTTGATTGCTCTATCAACCTTTCCTCAAACAACTCTCCCTCCTCCCAGAGTTCTCCTTTTCCATCTGAGTATTGGTCACTCTCCTCTTCCTCAAACTGTGAGCAATTTCCTTCTTCCTCCTGGTGTTTTTCATCCTCTTCTCTATTACTCCGCATATTCTTCCCAGACTCTTCTTCTACCTCCAAGGGTCCCTTCTCTGTCCTTTTTACTTCCGGCCAATTCCCAAAGTTGGGTGTTAATGTCCTTCTAGAGTTCTTGTGTGTCACCCAGGAGAGCGTTGAGGACTTTTTCTACCTGGGAGGTTTCAACGCCCGACTATGTCTTCATTGGGATGGATGCCTTACTACGGCTCTCAGTTTCTCCTATGAGCTTCTTTCTCCTAGGATCTATCCAACCATTCTTAGTTGAGTCTTTTGGGGGTCAGGCTACCTCTCCCTAGGATATTCCATCCCCTATTTCTTTCAAAACCTTTTCACTTTCACTAGTCTCCTTTCCCCTGTTTGAAGTGCCTTCCTAGAATGTTTCTCTGAAGAGGCACTTTTTAGGCCATGTTCCTTCCCACACCTCTATTTCTTGTTGCCAACTTCTATACTTTGTCAAAATTTCTAGCTTCTTGTAGATTCCCACCCCCTCATCTATTTCTACTAAGATGCAAGCTTCTGCACCATCTTTTCCATTTATGAAGTCCTCGTCAACCCCCAGGCACACCCCTAGGGCATCACCTATTCTCACCATAGCCTCCACATTCCAAAATTCTGAGGGCAGATCCACCAATTTGATCCAGGTAGGGATTTGATTTATTTTATAATTCCAAGGATCAAAATTTGATCTCCAATTTAAATAGTGGAAGCTATGGCCATTCAAAAATAGGGGTTTCCCTTCTACTATTTCTAGCTTTAATTATTGATCTATGCATTCTATAAGAAAGAAAAAATTTGGTAATTGGTGGATGCTTACCCTATCCTTGAAGTTGTTCCACCACCAAGCTTTGATTTCCTCCCTAGGGAACCTCGGGCTGCTCCACTTGGCAAACAAAGCTTTGTCCATCAGTCTGGTCACTCTTGGTTCAATCGTTTGAGAAGGAATTTGATACAACTTACTTCCCCGTAGTTGTAAACTGTCACCCTTGCTCACTCTTTTCCCTTTGCTTTGGAATTTCCTTCTATTCGCTTTCCTTTTGAACAACTCGTGGTCTCTCTGGTTCATTCTTCTTCCAAATTCAAATTCATCTCTGGTTTGATGGCTCTTTTTTTTTCATTCTTTGGCTTAGGTTTTCTCGATCCTTTCACTCTCTAGACTTTGCTAGTGGGTTTATGAATGCCACTACCCTTGTGACGCCAGCTAAATTCTGACAGTTTCCCATGACCTCCTTTTTCCTAGAATCACCAACGCCTTGGCTCTCGCGTGCTCCAACTTTGCTTATTCCTTTGGCACCCTACTACATTCCAACCTTGTTCAGGAACCCTCCTTTCGCCTTCACCTTGCAGTCTTCTTCTCTAGTTGCGATCTTGATTCTCCAGGATGCCCATCTTGTGAAAGTGCGGGTGACACTTATCCACCCAGGTTTCATTTTCAAACACCCATTATGGAATGTGGTCTACCTTCTGCACTTTTCCATCTCCATCTGCCTTCTCTCCTAGGCAACCATCCTCCTCCATGTCACTCCATCGTCTCCTTTTCGCTTCTACAAATTTTCACTCCCCTTCGCCACCTTGTGCCATCTTTTCCTGAGAGGAATATGATACGATTCCTTGTTATCAATAATATGAATGTATAACAAAAGGAATTAGGTATAATATGATTTCATTTGTTAATAATATAATATATTTATATTTTAGTATATCCCGATAATAGTGGCTTTTCTTATATGAAGAAATAAAATGTGATTTAAATAAAGGATTATAATTGGACAAGATAATATTTAAATGAATAGATATTTGTGTAGGAAATTAAGTGAATTGGATTACCTTTTATATATTTGAAGATAGGGTTAAATAATAAAAGAATTTCTTTGAAGGAATAAAAATATATTATTTAATAAAATAATTTAACTGGATAGTTATTATTGAAAAGAAAACATTAAAAAGAATTGTGTAATTAGTTGAGTGAGTTGATCTACTTTGTAGATAGATAGGTTATCTAATTATGTAATTGAAATAAATATTAGATGATTTGGATTACCATTGGCTGAGTAAATAGTAAGTGAATATTGATTATTCTTATAATTGTTTAATAGTTGAAAATTAGGGTTCGATAAGGAAGATAAATAAATCTACATTTACATAGTTTTAGGTTAAATGATTAGGTTAATTTTAAGTGAAGGAAATAGAAGTTTTATTTAATAACAGTTGCTTCAATTGGATAAGTTGTTATTAAAATGAGTATGCAATTGTGTATATATCTTAAAAGAATTGACTTATTCATATACAGAAAAAGGGAATGAATTGTGATATTGATTATTCTTATAATTGTTTAATAGTTGAAAATTAATAAATCTACATTTACATAGTTTTAGGTTAAATGATTAAGTTAATTTTAAGTGAAGGAAATAGAAGTTTTATTTAATAACAGATTGCTTCAATTGGATAAGTTGTTATTAAAATGAGTATGCAATTGTGTATATATCTTAAAAGAATTGACTTATTCATATACAAAAAAAAGGGAATGAATTGTGATTAGTTAAATGGTTCAGCTTAAATTATTAATGGCTTAGATTACCTCTTTGTTAATTAATGAATGATGATTACTAAATAATTATTTGATAGTCGATTAGTGAAATTACTATGTAATCAATCAATTAGAATGATTGTTATTATAGTTATTAGGGTAAATAACCTATTAAGTGATTTAAGTGGTCAAGTTAATCGTCTTGATAAGAATGTGGAAATAATGTCCTATTTGTATGTCACAACCTCTATTTGAATTGTTCGTATTTTACAATGTTTAATTAAATTAATTTGTGATGAAATAAAAGTGCAAAGGAATAAAAGAATTAATTATATTTTAAATAGAGAATTTATTCTTGCACATAAATGATAATGTGCGTAATTTAGAATAATTATTTTTAATTGCAATTAAATGATACCTTTTTGCTAACTATTTTGAATAAATATTTAAATTGCAAATAAGAGATATTCAGTTATTATTTACTCGGAGTAGATATTCAATTGTTCAATTAAAAATGGTATTTAAATTAATAGTTGAGGATAAATATTATGCATGTTCAAAAAGAAATTTTAATTTTAATTTCAAGATTCGACTATGGAAATGGAAAGAAAAAACTTTAAATGAAATTAATAACGGAGGCATACGATAGTTTTTACAATCTTTCTTGTTTTCTCTGAAAAACTATAACTTAATATGGGCATTGGGAATTAGGCTTTGGGGAAAGCACAGTAATTCAAGAACGGTGGTACGAAGAGGGGAAAGCGTAAAAGAGGAAATCAACTAAGAGAAAATTCCAGGTTTTCAAATTCTTTTCCCATGCTTTTCATTTTTGAACTAAGTAAATAAACAATTGTTTGTGGGAAGATGGAATTCCTTCATTTAAAACCCCAATTGTTTAAAATCTGTTGAAAACATGTATTTAGTGTCCAAATGTATAAGTTTTTGTATTAAATTTTGTGACAAGACTGCACAAGTTTGTTTCTTATTCTTTTTCCTTATTCTCTTTATTATATATATATATATATATATATACACCTGTGCACTATATAATGTTGCAAACTGAACCCCCCATCCGGGAATACAAGCTTATTTCCAACAAATTAATGAAATGCTATTTATTTTTCAATATTGTGAATTTCCTTTTAAATTAAATTTATGACTCCAGATTGTAATAATATCACATATTTACATATATACAGAACGGTAAATGCATTTATGTAAAAACAGATTAAGGGACCTTGACAATGCATGTTTTCATAGATCTATCAATTTTATCTGGTTGAACTTACACCTCACCTCTAGGTTGCTCAATTGAGAAACATTCACCTGCCCTTTCAAATTCCAATTTTTGGCTATTTAGGATTTGGGAGTGATTAGCACTTGACAATCACAGAGGCTAAACCCTATAGAGTATTTTTTGCTAGTTTTTGCAAGTCTAAAATTTCTAAGATTGATTATTGAACCCAGAAAACAAGCTCCAAATGATGCTAGTGCCTTGTGTTTTTAGAATGTGTATGAATCTGACTTTTTGTCAACATATTATTACTAATTCTTTTGCTTTCCATAATTGGATAAAAAGGCATACCTGATACTGCAAGTCATGAAATCAAGAGAGATTAACATATCTTTTGTTGTTAAAGCTAATAGGAATTAGCCAATTAGGATTATAATTTCCTTACAAATAATTTTGTTCAACAATCCATCAAGTAAGAATTGTTCAATACCAGATTTGCTAGGCAAAATAACTATGTAACTGTCCAAACAAATTTACTTGAATATATGATATGCTTTATTTTTGTTCAAATCGCTCTTTTTATTTTATATTTCTCCTTGATATCCAACTTACCATATGTTGGTACATGAAATGAACAGTAGGATGATTAGACAGCATGAGTAGACTATAGTACAAGAGTCAAAAACATTCAAGAAGATTGTATTTTACTTGATGAAATTAGTTGTAAATGCAGGCCTCCATGGTCACCCTATCTACCATTCATATTTTTGCTGACTGTTCCTGACTCAATATTGGCTGACAGGTAAACTTAATGCAACCTATCTGCCCTACACAGAATCATCTTTGCCATTCATTTGATATTTTTGTGAGTTGTCACTGGAGATAGGTTGTTTTGTGATCAGATTTTAGAATAACCACAATTCTACCGTCTTTCTTTATAACGGGCAACTACATCCTGACCACATTTTTATGCTTAGACCTCTCATATTTGATGTGTAAAATCTGTATGTACCATGTTAAAACCCTTATGTACTTTGGCATAATCATCACTTCTCAGTATTACATTTCTCTCCATAGTCTAGCCACTGTATTTCGACTAAAGGGACTTGATCTTCAGATTTGTCTTGACAGTCCCTCACCCTCTATTCTAGCGTGATAAGCCCTATTCACTGGTTCATGGCCTAAATTTTGATCCTTTATACATCTTCAACAAGCCTACAACCTCCATCCATTTTGTGGACAATGTGACAAATGATACCCATAAAAGGGCTTGCAACAAAATCAACTCATACTAACTATGTTATATGATTTTGATCCTTATTCTTTAAAATGATTAATCCCTTACATGAAGCAGGTGAGTTCCTAGAGATCCGAGTTAATGTAATCTATTCGAAGCACCGCAATTAGAATAATGCAAGTCTCCGTACAAAATTAGATTTATTGGTTTTCTATTTTTTTCATTTTAGGTAGACGGGTATGTTTTCCTGCCTCATTTGTTTCAAAATAAAGAGTAGGAAGTCGTTTTAAACTGCCTATAGAATTTAAGATTTGGACATTAAGATCTATATCATGCAATTCCTGCAATCATTACATTATGTGAAGACGCAATAGTTGAGAATCACTTTTGATTATTTAACTTTGGGCGATGCCAGACGTTATTGCATTTGCATGTCCCATCTCTAGCTCGATCCTTCAAGTTTTGCGTACCTTGTTTCAATCAATCTTTAGTTCCAAATGATCTAAAATCACAGTTCTTCTTTTCCCTTGTTAGCTAAACCAAGTCTTTAAATAAGACACTCTTTTAAACGTTATAACCTTAAAATTTTCTTTATATCCTTTCGCACACTTTATTTTGGATGAAGTTTCATGCTCTATACTCATGGAAGCATGCATTTTTTTTGGTAGTTACTCTTATCGATTCTTATTTGCACTTAGTACCACTATTGTTTATTCATTTTTCCGCACTTGGTAGGAAAAACTCATTCAATAAATTTACACTAAGAATGAATAAGAAATCATATCAGTGAAGTCTATTGTGAAATGCACATTATATGTACATAAGTTTTGATTCTTTAATACTAAATCCGCTTATTGTTGTTAATTAATCGAATAGGGAATGGCATATTCATATTTATTATATTTTTCAATTTCTAGGATTTGGGAAGATAATAGTCTTCCAATTAAGTTAAATAGAAAGAATGTTTGTCAACATTTGAACTTACCTTATGGGAAATAATTGAAGTTGTGAATTTTACTTATGAAAAGGTTTAGAGAATTAATGTTTCTTACAAGTGTTGTGAAATAAGTAGACCCAGATCCCTATTACCATCTCATATGGAGTAAACTATTAACTTGAATCATTGGTTTTATACAACATTTCATATTGTTGCCAAATTTGATGTTCTTGGGATGAAGAATGTTATAGAAGATATATATGCACCTTCTTTCTTTTTTCTACATTGTTGGAGGATGAGACCTAGGTTGATCTTGAAACATAAATGTTATGTGGAGAAATAAAGTGTTCCTTTGTAGTTGATGGCTTTATTACTCAAAGATGTGTAATGAAGTTGTAAATGGTCATGTCAATGAGACAGCTTGATCATTGATAGTGAGACATCTTCTAACTAGTGATACATTTCATTAAGCCAGTGAGACATTTTTAAAAGTAGTTTTTCATCCCTACGAGGGTTTTCCACTCATGAAATTCTTGTGTTATGGTTCTTTTGTGGATGCATTTATGGCTTGTTGTTTCCTTAATTTGCATTTCAGTAATTTGAATTTATGTGTATTGCATTATCTTTGTGTAAGACTACGTGGCTAGATTATGTAAAGGCACAACCTTGATTTGATGTACTTTGATTCATTGATGTATGTTATACCATTTGAATATAGGATGAAAATAATTAAATTATTCTTCTTATTCCTCCACACCTTTTTATAATTAATTTTATTCTATTAATTTATTTTGGAAACTAAGGGATGTAATTAGTAAATAAGATTTTCAGACCTTACATTGTAGGAGTATTTCATGGTTGTAATGCTTTGAATGATTGCTTGTATTGAACAATGTGCTTGGTTTATTCCAACTGAGTGGTTTGTATTGTATTTGGTTACAACATAGATATTGGTGTAAATAGATTCAAATTGTTTGATTGTATGTTTCATTGCAATAGTTTGTGAAAGTCTTCATCGTTATGATTAGTTGATTGAGTCTTGGCTATTGGATCTAGTGTCTATGTAATTGTTTAAGTGGGTGTCATTTGTGAAAAGTTGTTAAAGGTTGGTTTCCAGAGGCCTAAGAGGGGGGTATGTTTTTATGATTAGTCTGTAGGGTTGTTTAACCTTGGAAGTGGTTGGATTTTTGGTTGGTTATGTGTTTTGTGCGGTCACGATCCCTAAGGGTGTCGCCTCCTGTTATGTATGGATTTATGAGATGTTTTAATGATATTATGTTGAAGGGGATTCCAGTTGCAACTAGGGGGAGTAGTCCTCAACTGGGTTGGATCCTAAAGTGGAATCCCGGACAATCCATGCTAGTACCATGCGATGACACTCCTCCCTATAGCAGAATAGCATCTCCTAGTTGGTTTTCCTCCTTGATGTGTGAGTGTCTCTGGAGATGTTGCAAGAGTTGAGGTGTTGTAGGTGTTGTTAGCAATGTTGTGTCAGAGTCCTGTATAATCCCTTGTCTATGTTACACTATGGCTTTCCTAATTTTTTGTTGGATGTGGATCTTAGGGTTCCATATGGCTGGGAGATTGGTGCTTTTTCTTTATTAGGTATTCTTGCTACATTTTCATGTGCGTGGAGACTAATCATTGCACTGTGGACTCCAATTTTCGTTTCAGTTGTGAAGGCACCCTATCATGCATTTGTGTATTGGAATTGTATGTCCATTTTTATCTCTTAATGTAATCCGATGTAATCTTTCCTCATGTACTAGGGGGAAAAAATATTGTAAATATTGTATTGATTTAACGATTATTAATGATTTCATCTTGTAAAAAGTATTGTTTAGTAATGCACCTTCATATGATAGTTAGGAAATGATCTTTAATGTTGATTATCATTTGTTCTATGATTGAAGTAAAGTAACAAAAAATATTGTAATGTGGAGCCTTCAAATGAACCTTGCATGTTAGATTAATCATGTTATCTTAGTGGTCGATGAATTGATGTTAGTAATCTTGATTGTTAGTTTGTGAGTAGCGCAATTAGGGAACCTTAGAGGACCTAGGTTAGATAATTATGTAATGTTATGTTATGCATTCTGATGTTATTTTTTGTTTTAAAAAAAATTGTTTCGATAATTTTGCATTGTTTTGTTGTCCTCTGGGGTTGCTTGGTGGGGGCGTTACACCTGGTATCAGAGCCCAAGTTCTAACACTGGCCTAGTTTCATATGAGCCCATTATGTTGTCTGAGTTGATATTTTTTCTTGTGTGACCTTTCATTTCCATGACTTCCAATTCTTTAAAAGTGAATGTGAACTTGTTAAGTGGAGTTGTTAGTGATTACAATGATCATGACATGGACTTGTAGCATCATGTGATATATGGAAAAGAGTAGAGTGAAAGGAAAATTGATAAAGGGTTATGGAAATAAATGTTCTTATGAAATGTGATCTTTTGAAGAATAATAGAATTATGTATGTAACTGTACTCCCTATAAATGTGAGAAACCATTAACTATGCATTGGTTGATTGTTGTGAATACCCTGTACTTGCTTTGTGTGCCCATAGGATGGTGATACTATGTACCCATCCATGGGGAAAATGTTGTATTTGTTGGTGTGGGATTAACCATACCATTATGTTTGCTTGTATGTTTGTTACCTAATTGAGGGCCAAACCATGTGTGGTTGAAATTTATATATATGAGAGTAGCCAAAAGATAGTTTCACAGATCCTTTTCTTTTGGTTCTCTAGTCCCTAAATCCATGAAGGGTAGTAGCAACCACAAAGTTCCTTGGGAAGAGTGTGCAATGTACGCATATTGTGGCGCAAAGCAGTCTTAGCTCAACCGATCCTGAGGAAACATACTCACTACTTCCCCTTATGATGGATTAGGGTACTTGATCCATATGTGTTATCCTAATCCCCAGAGTTTTGAGTACAACAGAATTGGTATTCTTAGACAATCATCTACCTTGTCTTCACGAAAGGTATGATATGCCACATGAGTTGTCAGTTGGGGGACAAGGTCTAGGGTGAGAGGGACCTGCATGGACAACCCAACTGGAACCATGTGATGACATGTGTCGCCACTTGGGGACCTGCATGGACAACCCAAGTGAGACCATGCACCCCATGTATATGTATATATTTAGGTCCAACATGTGGAGGGAGGTTTGTTACCCATGGTGAGACATATTTCATACCTGCACATGTTTTGACATGATGTAATAGGTACGATGCCACACCCCACTGATGTTCTGACACGGTGTTGGTGATGATGTCGTGTTGCTGACAGTAGCGAGCTAGGCTTGAGGACATGATGCCACATGCATAGACACATGAAGGTTCACTATGAGATTGTTTTTTGATAGCCTACTTGTGTGACAAGTGTAATGGGGCCTCGTACACTTCTAGAGGGATACTCATGTTTTCTTTCGACAGTGTTTGGGTCGGTTAGCATATGGGTATGTCCTAGCTATGTATACCTTTGGCTACAACGAGTACCTGTGTGTGCCTACTCCATAAGGTATCACTATGTGGGGTGTTCTCTATGCATGCCTACTTCCACAAAGCCATAGACACACTTCCATGCATCATACAACCAATGTGTGCCTTCTCCAACTGGCGTATGACCAGGCCGCGTGATGACATGATGCAGGGTGTAGCCGAGGAGTACACTCTGAGCCATGTGGATGGCGTGCTCACTCCACACCACATGAGGGCTACTGCTTTAGCCTGATTTTGTTCCTTCCTTCCTTTCTTTAGTGGCTAGTATCTAGTCATGTAGTGTTGTACAGTGCAATTTCAAAGATGGTGTATTTTCTTTATGGTATTGATGATTTTCTATTGATTGTGAAGGTTGGTACTTTGTTTATATTTGATTGTGATGTTTTAGCCACATCTTGTGATCTTATTTGCATGTAGTCCTCATGGTTACCTTGATTTATTGTTGAAATTGTGTGCATTTCTTGCATTATTGTTGAAATTGAATCTTTATTTGATATTTATTTATGACTTTGGTGGCTAAACTAGTTTATCCTTATTGTTTTTGATGTCTGCCATGAGTCATATTGTGATTCCTCTCCAAGGATGTATGAGGCGAACTTGGTGAGTGTATAGGAGGAAGCAAACATAGGGAACCTTGAGGATGGGGGTATGTGAGATTGTTATATAGATAGGACCCACTACTGACCTATGTGTGATGACTAACTCTTGGAGGCTAACCACCTTATATAACCAGAGATAGATCATTGTGGTCTATTTGGATGGTCTCACCATGTGTGTGTGGCCTAACACCATCAAGCGACTAAGTGTGAGGTATGGATTATGTGAGATGGATATTGGCTCTTGGCTCATGGATTAGAATATTGCTTACCGATGGACCCTTGTGTAGCCTTGTGATGTGATTTCTAGTGATGTGAATTTGTGTGTATGTGAGGAATGTATGTTAAATCATGAATATAGTACTTATGAAATGATAAATTATGTTTCATGCTTCTAAAAAGGTGTATAATCTTTATCTTTTGTTGAATATGTTATGAGATTTAGTGTGTAAAATGAATAAAGTGGAATGTGTTGTTTGTAAATGAAGGATATTTAATGGAAAATGTGTGCTTGTGTGTGTAAAATTATGTTGTGTTTTGATGTATTCATTACTTAACAGAGTATTAGAAGAGTAATTTTAATTTAAGGGTAAAGAAAATGAAATGGCAATGCATTCGATAGTGAATACTTTTATATGTTGTTATGAGAAATTTTTCTAGTTAAGATTAAGGGTGCAATTTTTTCTTTGACCTATAAGAAATTGATGGTTGTTAATGCTAATATGTATGGATTTCGAGTGGTTCATGTACTATAGAATAATTTTGAAATGAAGGCTCTAATTGTGTTACTATTGTGACTTTGAAAATTAGAAGGGTAGATTATGTGTGAAATGGAGTGTATAAGTATATATTCTTGCGAGATAAATTCTTTCCATAGGAAAAACTTGTGTATAGTATTTGATGTAGCAAATCAAGTTTGATGTTGGTTAACAAAAATTTGCAGTACTAATGTGTTATGTTTCCACCCTAGTTTGTGACTTCCAAGAGTAAGTCAAGTTTTAGGGTGGGGGGGGGGAGATGTAGTGCCCCTCCACTCTCACCGGGGATGTGCAAGTAGTCTGCGTAAGGAACCTAAAGATGAAGGATGCAAGTTATGGGCATATTTGTGTTATGAAAGTGCTTTGGTTATCTATAGGATTTTCACACGATTTTGACATATTCTTATCATAATGATAGGATATTATGATTTTCATTATGATTATCTTTTTGGTCATGAAGGTGTACTAACTTGTGTTCAAATATTGTGGTTGCAGATGTGACATGAGCTCCTGTTAGTGCTATAGTGAGTATGATGTATATTGTCATGTTATTATTGCCATGCAGAGATTTATTTAGATAGTTAGGTGATGCATTAGTATGTTGTGAGGATAGGTGGAAAGGGAAACATCATACCATTGGATGTATGGGGACATATGGGAATGAGTTACGATTGCTAGAATCCTTTCCTAGTGCTTCAACTATTATGAATATGTGCTCTAACTTGTATGCTTGAGTGAATAGGTACTAGGCTACATCTCCACCTAAATTACCAAGTTTGAGCATGCCTTGAAACCCAATGGTTTTGTTGACCAAAGATAGCACTTGGTCCCCTACCCTAGCCACCATCCTTGAAGAGGATGACTATCTGGTCCCTTACCTCATCAATGTTGTTTGATGTTTGTGGTCAGTTGGTCTTGCTTTTCGACCTTGGTTAGGGTCTAGGTAATTGTTGTTGATATTTGGTTCATTTAATTTAAATTTGTTTGATAAATGTTGTTTTGGTTAATTAATGCGTTAAAATGAATAGAAATATATGTATTAAAAAATTGTAGTTTATAATAAATTAAAAGTGTGATGTAATATTAGAATAAAAATTATAATAGAATGTGATAATTGATAAATAGTAAAAAAAAAAAAAAAAAAAAACATAGAAAGGTTTTTATGAAGTACATGCATAACATTGAACAAATGGTTGAAAAAGAAACTTGATGTTTTTTTTTTCGGGATTTTAGAGATTTTTATTATATTTTTGTTTTCAAAAATCTAACGGCCTTCTTTTTTGGTAAATAATTATCCTTTGGAGAGACTTGGAGGGGGATTCATTTTTTGTTTCGGGGAAGAAAATTTTGTCTACAAGGAAATTTCATAAGCTGTGAATTTTGTGGGGAATTTGGCAATTATTGGAAAGATTGATTGAGATTTCAAAGAAGTTGTTGCTGCAGAAGATTGATCTCAGCATTGGATTCCCGTCCTAGCCTATGTTGGATCCAGGTTGGCTTGTTCTTTGTTCTTTTTTTTCTCCATTAATACAATCAATTTCTCTCTTTCTGCCTGTTGAAAACAATGCTTTCCTGTTTGATTATTTATGCTTACTGGTTTCTGTATAATAAAGCAATCAATAAATATTTATTTACAATTTTGCAATCTTTGCATTCTATGGCTTGATGACTAGATTCACCCGCTGATTATGTTTTCATTGGAAGTTTTTTTTAAGCTTTTATGTATACCTAGTTGTGTTTACCCTACAAGTATTATGTTTCTTAACATTACATCGAATTTAATCTGCCATTTACATTCACTTGAAAGTTTTGTAGCTTATTCAATTAACCCAATTTGAGCACCTCCCTAATGCCTGCCAATTGCATTGCTTGAAAGCTTTAAAGCCTTTGTAACAAGATCTTAATCTATGTACCCAGCTGCATTGAACCAAGATCTTAATCTATGTACCCAGCTGCATTGAACCCGTCTCAGCCCAGCATCAGGAAACACAAGCCTCTGGCCTTTGGTTTTCCCTTAGCTGATGCCACAAGGTAAATTCCAACAACATTTAGAATCATCTTTGCTATGGTAAGACCATGCAAGATTATAATATGTCTGAGATTTTCAAGGAGGGTGGCCAGTTGAAGCAAGAGCTATCGTAGCCAACTATTCCATAAGAAAATGTTGCCTTGTGAAGAAACTAATAGTTTGCTAAATGATTCAATGCCAATGTGTAGTACATGTTTTTTTAGAGGCTCTGCGCATCTATTTCGTTCATGAACACGACCATTATCACTAACTTGCAACCTATATCTTTTGCTTGAAAGTTTCTAAAGCTTTTCTATTAAATTATTTGTATGCACCCTGCCATCATATTATTTCTTACAATGAGACCTCTTTGTGCCTTCTATCAAACTTTTCATGTGCCTTTTTTGTGCATTGGAAAATGCTTTCAAGCAATTTGCATGCCTTGTCTTCGCGCCCTCATCTTGCTTACATGTCAACTAGGATAATATAATAGCAAAATAAGTCATACACCCGCATTCCCAGCTAACACAGTTTGTGCCTTTTGAACTTTTGGTGAATATTACATGTTTCCATTGTTGGGTAGGATTTTGATACGCAGTTTAAGTTGATAGTTTTCTAGTGGATTCATCAATATTATGGTATATATCTAGGTTGGATATGTGATTTCTACTACCGATAGAATGATATTTTTATATTGTTTGGAAATAAATATGATATGAGTTCTTGCTATCAATAATATGAATGTATAGTGAAGGGAGTTAGGTATAATATGATTTCATTTGTTAATAATATTGTATATTTATATTTTTTGTATATATCGGATAATAGTGGCTTTTCTTATATGAAGAAATGAAATGTAATTTAAATAAAGGATTCTAATTGGACAAGATAATATTTAAATGATTGTTTATTTGTGTAGGAAATTAAGTGAATTGGATTACCTTATATATATTTGAAGTTAGGGTTAAATAATAAAAGAATGTCTTTGAAGGAATAAAAATATATTGTTTAATAAAAGAATTTAACCAAATAGTTATTATTAAAAATAAAACATTAAAAAGAATTGTGTAATTAGTTTCGAGTGAGTTGATATACTCTGTAGACAGATAGGTTAACTAATTATGTAATCAGAATAAATATTAGATGATTTGGATTACCCTTGGTTGAGTAAATAGTAAGTGAATATTGATTATTCTTATAATTGTTTAATAGTTGAAAATTAAGGTTCGATAAGGAAGATAAATAAATCTACATTTACATAGTTTTAGGTTAAATGATTAAGTTAATTTTAAGTGAAGGAAATAGAAGTGTTATTTAATAACAAATTGCTTCAATTGGATAAGTTGTTATTCAAACGAGTATGAAATTGTGTATATATCTTAAAAGAATTGACTTATTCATATACAGAAAAAGGGAATGAATTGTGATTAGTCAAATGGTTCAACTTAAATGATTAACAACTTATATTACCTCTTTGTTAATTAATGAATGATGATTACTACATAATTGTTTGATAGTTGATTAGTGAAAGTACTATGTAATCAATCAATCAACTTGGAATCACCCCTAGGATGAGTTGATCCTTAATGAGTTGATCAACATTCCAAGATTATCGTATCCTTGATGAGTTGATTGGCATTCCAACTTGGAGGATGAGTGCTACACAGATAATTTATTATGTTCAAAGAGTCACTTTGAACCCATAATTTGGAGTAGCCCTTACTAATAGCAAATCTAACACTTATGAACACAACCTTCGCCTTCGTGCAATGATTGGTCTGAGTTCCCAACGGGAGTGCCACTGTGCCAAGGAGTCTGCTAACATCATTTCTTAACACCCCCCACATCCTGTAGGCCTGGGATTTCCCTTTGCTGCCCCATCAAAGTTAACTTTTACCCAACCAAAGGGAGGAAGCTGCCATTTAGTGTTCAAGATCTGGAAACTGAGCTTGACTTAGAATCAATTAGAATGATTGTTATTATAGTTATTAGAGTAAATAACCTATTAAGTGATTTAAGTGGTCAAGTTAATTGTGTGATAAGAATGTGGAAATAATTTCCTATTTGTAGGAGTATTTCATGGTTGTAATGCTTTGAATGATTGCTTGTATTGAATGATGTGCATGGTTTATTGGGACTGAGTGGTTTGTAGTTTATTTGGATACAATATAGATATTGGTGTAAATAGATTCAAATTGTTTGATTGTATGTTTCATTGCAATAGTTTGTGAATGTCTTCATGGTTATGATTAGTTGATTGGGTCTTGGCTATTAGACCTAGTGTCTATGTAATTTTTTAAGTGGGTGTCATTTGTGAAAAGTTGTTTAAGGTTGGTTTCCAGAGGCCTAGGAGGGGGGTGTGTTTATATGATTAGTCTATAGGGTTCTTTAACCTTGGAAGTGGTTGGCTTTGTGGTTGGTTATGTGTTTTATGTGGTCACGAACCCTAAGGGTGTCGCCTCCTATTATGTATGGATTTATGAAATGTTGTAATGATATTATGTTGAAGGGGTTTCTAGTTGCAACTAGGGGGAGTAGTCCTCAACTGGGTTGGATCCTAGAGTGGAGTCTAGGGCAACCCATGCTAGTACCATGCGATGACACTCCTCCCTATAGCAGACTAGCATCTCCTAGTTGGTTTTCCTCCTTGATGTGTGAGTGTCTCTAGAGGTGTTGCAAGAGTTGAGGTGTTGTAGGTGTTGTTAGCAATGTTGTGTCTGACTCCTTTATAATCCCTTGTCTATGTTAGTCTATGGCTTTCGTGATTGTCTATTGGATGTGGGACCTTGTGTTATCTCCCAACACAAGGGGGTGGACCTTAGGTACCACATGGTCAGGAGGTTGGTTCTTTTTCTCCATTAGGTATTCTTGTTGCATTTTTGTGTGCGTGGAGACTGATCATTGCACTGTGGAGTTCAATTTTTTTTTTAGTTGTGAAGGCATCCTATCATGCATTTGTGTATTGGAATTGTATGTCCGTTTGTATCTCTTAATGTAATCCCATGTAATCTTTCCTCATGTACTAGGGGAAAACAATGTTGTAAATATTGTATTGATTTACGATTATTAATGATTTCATCTTGTAAAGAGTATTGTTTAGTAATGCATCTTCATATGATAGTTAGGAAATGATCTCTAATGTTGATTATCATTTTTTTTGTGATGGAAGTAAATTCACAAAAAATATTGTAATGAGGAGTCTTTTTTTTTTTTATTCAAGGGGTAAACGCTTTTGACCAAAGCTATGAACCGGATACAACCATTCAACAATACCATCCCAACGGGGTTTGAACCTTGGTGGCAAGAACAACAATGCCACCTATAAACCATCACACCATGCCAATATCGGCATTATAATGAGGAGTCTTAAAATGAACCTTGTGTGTTAGATTAATCAAGTTATCTTAGTGGTCGATGAATTGATGTTAGTAATCTTGATTATTAGTTTGTTAGTAGCATAGTTCGAGGAACCTTAGAGGACCTAGGTTAGATAATTATGTAATGTTATGTTATGCATTCTAATGTTATTTGTTGTTTTAAAAAAAATTGTTTCAATAATTTGGCATTGTTTTGTTGTCCTCTCGGGTTGTTTAGCTGGGGCGTTACACCTAGTAACAGAGCCCAAGTTCTAACATTGGGAAGTCTAGTTTCATATGAGCCCATTATGTTGTCCGAGTTGATATTTTTTCTTGTGTGACCTTGTTTCATTTCCATGACCTCCAATTCTTTAAAAGTGAATGTGAAGTTGTTAAGTGGAGTTGTTAGTGATCACGATGATCATGACATGGACTTGCAACATCATGTGATAAATGGAAAAGAGTAGATTCAAAGGAAAATTGATAAAGGGTTATGGAAATAAATGTTCTTATGGAATGTGATCTTTTGAAGAATAACATAATTATGTATGTAATTGTACTCCCCGTAAATGTGAGAAACTAGTAATTGCGCATTGGTTGATTGTTGTGAATACCCTGTACTTGCTTTGTGTGCCCATGGGCCCGAAAATGTTGTATTCGTCGTTGGTGTGGCATTAACCATACCTTTATGTGTGCTTGTATGTTTGTTACTTGATTGAGGGCCAACCCATGTGCAGTTGAAATTTACATATATGAGAGTAGCCAAAAGATAGTTTTACAGATCCTTTTCTATTGGTTCTCTAGTTCCTCAATCCATGAAGGGGTAGTAGCAGCCAAAAAGTTCCTTGGGAAGAGTGTGCAACGTACGCATATTACGGCGTAGAGCAGTCTTTGCTTAACCAATCCTGATGAAACATACTCACTACTTCCCCTTATGATGGATTAGGGTACTTAATCCATATGTGCTATCCTAATCCCCAGAGTTTTGAGTACAATAGCATTTGTATTCTTGGATGATCATCTACCTTGTCTTCACGAAAGGTATGATATGCCACATGAGTTGTTAGTTGGGGGCTAGGGTGTAGGGTGAGAGGGACCTACATGGACAACTCAACTGGAACCATGTGATGGCATGCGTCACCACTTGGGGACCTGCATGGACAACCCAAGTGAGACCATGCACCCCATGTATATGTATATTTTTAGGTCCAACATGTGGAGGGAGGTTTGTTACCCATGCTGAAACAGATTTCATCCCTGCACATGTTTTTAAATGATGTAATAGGTATGATGCCACACCCCACTAATGTTCTAACACAGTGTTGGTGATGATGCCGTATTACTGATGGTAGCGAGTTGGGCTCGAGGACATGATGCCACATGCATAGAAACATGAAGGTGCACTATGATATTTTGTTATGATAGCCTACTTGTGTGACGAGCGTAATGGGGCCTCGTACACTTTTAGAGGGATACTCATTTTTTCTTTTGATAGTGTTTAGGTCAATTAGCATATGGGTATGTCCTAGCCATGTATGCCTCTGGATATGGTGAGTACTTGTGCATTCCTAGTAAATGAGGTATCACTATGCAGGATGTGTTCTACGTGTGCTTACTTTCACGGAGCCACAAACACACTGCCATGCAACATACGAGCAATGCGTGCCTTCTCCAGTTGGTGTATGACCAAGCCATGTGATGACGTGATGTAGGGTGTATCCGAAGAGTACACTTTGAGCCATGTGGATGGTGTGCTCACTCCACACCACATGAGGGCTACTGCTATAGCCTGACGTTGCTCCCTCCCTCATTTGGTGGCTAGTATTTAGTCACATAGTGTTGTACAATGTAATTTCAAAGATGGTGTATTTTCTTTATGGTATTGATGATTTTCAATTGATTGTGAAGGTCAGTATTGTTGGAACTCTCAAATTTTGCAAATTTGAAGTGCCCATTTCAAAATTTTGCCTCTACACTTCAGAAGTAAACTTGAGAAATTTGCCTGACTGACCTACTTTGAAGGGTCATATTTTGAAGCCTGTTGATTTTCATGCAAAACCCCTTTGCATACTCACACATGTTTCATATGTGAGCATGCATGTCAATTTTCAGCTTCCCATAATGACTTTTGTCAAGGTTTTGAAAAGTGAAGCTGAAGGGTTTTGTCACACTTCTGTTGTTTGCAAACTTTCAGTTCTACAAAGTAGCCTCCTATTTGAACTTGCATTTTGTAACCGAATGAATTTCAAGTCAAACTGATTCTTGCTCTACATTCTCCATACCAAGATGAGCTCTCATGTTCATTTCAGAGCCTCACGACTTGATTTGCTATTTTTAACAAATCAAAACCAAATGCAATTTCTTCAATTTTGCACCTGCATTTATTGAAACCTTTTTGAGAGAACTTTGACCTTGAATATCTTTCGATGAGTGATGGTTCAAGCTAAGATCTCTTGCACATGTGTTCACTATACCAAAATGATCTATTGTGTTCAATTGCAGCTAGCCAGGAGTTGATTTGGTATTTTTCCAACGAGGTGATCTCGTGAGTTTTAATTGGTTCTAAATAGCTACATTTGCAGAAAAGTTCAAGAGGGAAACTTTTCCAATTAATAAATTTCACCTCGTGAATCATTTTTCCAAGTCATATTTTGCACTCAATTCTCAGGTCTGATGTATACATGCCTACAAGTTTTGATGACTTCAAGAGGTCATTTGCCCAGTTTTCAAAGGTGATTCCTAAGCCCACTTGGCTTGTTTTGCCCATTATGCAAAAGTGTCAGAAAGCAAAAATTAATGTAAACCCATTTCATGTTTTCACTCCATATGCATTCAAAAGTTGTCTTAGAGCGACTTGAGCATGAAAATTGTTTGAAAATGAAAAAAAAATTAGTCGGGCCACATGGGGCCCAACATGCTTTGCACTAGTACGATTGCTTTTGTTGTTGTGGACATCTGTCAAAACATGTAGGATGGAGGATTCAATGTTATAATTGTGAATGCTTTTATTAAATGTTCTAGGTGAAATGTGGAAGCATTGCATATAGCAAAATGTTTCACAAAGAGCCTCAATGAAATATCCTCTCATGAAATGAGATAAGTGCTTAAATGGTACAACAATGGATTTGCTAAAAAGTTAAAATGTTTCAAGCAAGATTGGGAATCCCACGTGCAAGCAAAGGCATGAAATGAACATGTTGAGAAGTATGTAGAGACTTTAACAAAGGCTCAAACCAATGAAAAGAGTTTTAGAAGCTTTCAAACAAATGTATTGGAAGGAGGGCTTCATTGAGACATCATGGCGCACAACCTTCACTTGGAATGTTCTACCGCTAAAGACTTTAGGAATTTCAAAAGATACAAAGTGTAGGTTGCGGCTAAGCAAGATGAAGGAGGCTCCAGCAACATGATGTAGGGTATGCACTTCATAAAATGGAATGTTGAAAGGTCACATAAACCTTTAAGAAATGCAGCAAAATGAACACAGGCATTCAACAAGGCATAGCGCATGCATCCATTAAAGCAGCAAGAGTTCTTTTGAAATGAGTGGAGGAAGTGCGGTCTAAGACTCAGTGTGAGTATCCATCGAGACATGGAGAAGGTACGTGCAACCTGTTGGGCTAAGGACTTCCAAACAATGAATGATGCCATAGCCCAAAGGCATCAACAGGGAAACACATCTTTAAGAGGGACAACCAGTATATACAGGATGTCATATTAAATGTGTTTTTTGAAAATGCTTTAGAAAATTTAAAGCGAGTGCAGTGGAATCTACAGGGCAACGCCTGAAACATGGAATGCCATGACTCTTTAACTCTTCAGAGAATGCCAACGTGGCTTGCTCAACAAAATGCCAATTAATGTGGTCTCAAGGAATGCTAATAATGCAATGTATGTGTATCTATCAAAACAACAAAATTATTTAATATTGCAAATGATATTTTTACAAAGGAATCATGTTTTGAAGGACGTAGGCACCCAACTAAGGAACTATTCTTCTCCAAATGCTTGTGGGCATCGTTGTTGGAACAAGAAGGAATGCCATCATTGGCGTGTACAAAATGTATAGGTTGAAAATCCCTCATAAACTTGTTTAAGCATTGTCAATGCAATGAAGAAGACACTATTAGCATAGACAAAAATGGATCATTGAAAAGGATTTAAGAGATTCCAAGGGCCGCACATGAAGGGCTCAGAGGCTGCAACACAGAGCAGCATAACTCATGCGCGAGAGGTAGCCACCACTATAGTTGCAAGAGGAAGCCAATATGAATGACTAGGATAGGGCACACAACATATGCAACATGGGAACATAGTGAATAACCATCAAATGAAGAGGTCAATGGAGTATGGATAAACTCAATGTGTGGTTTGCAGATTGTTGGAGGAAAGTTGCCATGAATGGAAAAGAGATGAAATATCGTCGAGCACACCAAACAGAGAAATTAGGGCAACAAAGAAGACCAAGGAAGATCAATGGTTAGCAAGAGAGATGCAAATGCAACAACATCACAACCTTACCCCACTTGTTCGCGCCTCTAACTTGCTCATGGGTTAATTCCCACGAAATGGTGAGATGAGGACACATGGCTCATGATGGGCCTAGGCTATTTGCAACAAACAGTAAAGTTTTAAAAGAGGCCCGATATCTTAATTTTTCAAAAGCTCATTCGCTTGTTTTAACAAAAGAAAAATAAAAAAATTCCCCATGATAAAGTTTGGGGAATTTTAAAAGGGAGGCAATATAATTTTTTAAATGCCTTCTTATTTTAAAGTGATGGAGACTTCAAAATAAAGTGCTCTATAAAATGAAATATTCTAAGTAAAATAAAAGGAGAAAGCCTGACATTAAAATTTTATGTTCCTCACCCAGGTGAATAGTAAGGGGATGGGTAAAATATTTTACCTAGTAAAGGTTTAAGGGGCCTTCATTGTTTAAAAGGAAAATATCCTAAAAGGTGAAAGACAACATGAGTTTTCTTAAACTCTAAAATATTGTCTAGTGGAAAGTAAAATATTTCAACTATGAAGTTGAAATATTTAATGTGTTGGGATTAATATGCAAGTACTTTTGCAATGTAAAATGCACACACAACTCTAACTTTATAAAGAGCAGAATACAAAATCTTTTTACGGGAAAATTATTTTCACACAGTAGGGTAAATAATGGATTTCCTCACATGGGAAAGTTTTTTGTTGCTCAAAAACTTGAGGCAAAGGGAAAATTGAGAGGAAAAATAAGTTTTTTGTAGAGAGAGGAGAGAGGCTTTGTAGATTTGTTAATCAATAGGAAAGAGACTTCTAGATGGCATCTTCAGATCTTCTTCTGGAACATTCCAATTTTCTATTTCTTCTCTTCTACTCTCATTTGTAAGGGGTTTTGAGGTTGAGTTCTAGTTTTCTAAATTCTTCTATGGGGTCGGGTAGAGAGAGAAATGTTTAATTATGAGTTATAATCTGAGTCTGTAAGCTTCAATTGTTGATTTCATGAGTAAATATCAGCCAGTTTATGCAAATAAATCATGAAATTCATGAATTTCATCAAATTGTCTTTAGATTTGTACATTTCAGTCATATGAATTCAATAATACTAAGTATGCTTGAGTTTTTCATCTCAATTTCATGAGATTGTTTTATTTGTTTATGGGTTTGTTTCAATGAAATGGTGAAATACTTTGAGCAGGTAATTGTGATTTAAGTGTGCATGTTGGATCTGATAAGAAGAGTTTGATTGACAGTAGGAATGGGATTGTTGGTGTAAGACACTAATAGTTGATGCAAGGCATTAACAATTTTAAATCTATTGGTTGAAATCTATTTGCTGATGAATTCTCTTTATGTGTTTGACTCCATGGCCCAGAGTTGGAACTAATCTATTATTCAGTTTTATGCATCTCATAAACATTTTGTAAATTTAAAATGTTTTACTTAACTCCTCTAAGGTTTCTTGGGTCCAAGCTTTGGATTATGAAGGGATTCCCTTCTAGTGTAGAAGATGTTTTAAAACAGGTCATGTTGTTGTACAATGCGGAATTGAGAAAAAATATATGATGGCTACATGGTGGAAAGGAGCATCTCAACAACTTTATATGGTTGAGAAGAAATCTAAACATCATAGGAGTTTTTCTAAAGTTGTTGCTATGGATTCTCAGGGTCTTGGGGCATCCCCTCTGGATGTTTCAAATGGTGGGGTAGTTGAGGCTTCCCCTATTAAGTGAGAGATTGGATCTCAAGTTTCCATTTCTGGTGATAGTGCTACAACTACTAGTTTTGGTGGCTCTTCAGATAAGTCTATGTCTGCACGAAGGAATAGTGATGAAAGCTCCGAGACTTTGGCTACAGGCATTCATCTTCAAGAAAATTATGGGATGGCCTGGCATGATAAGGCAGTGCGTGTGGAAGAAGGTTGGATTACTATTAAGGGAAATAAAAAATCCTTTAGGCCTTCTTTTGACATGACTCTTCGCTCCCACAAGAGTAATTCTAAATGTAAATCTTTACAGTTCTTGTTTGGGGGCTGGTTTTTGGTTGGCTATAGGTTGTTCTTTCTGTAGCTTTGTCCTTGATTGTAAAGGGTTTCAAGTCCCTTCAAAACCTATTTTTACCTAAATCAAAAACATTTTGTAAATTCAAAATCATTTTAAATCCTTGTTGTTTGGTGTTGAGTCATGCTTCCCAATTGTTGAGTGAGTGTTGAGTTGCAGAGAATGTAGCCATATTTGAGGTTGTCAATGCTTTCCTCAGTGTATTTTCATTGGGATTTATCTGCTATAAAAATTAATGTTTGTGTATGAGTGAATTAAGTTTTGGGCATTGTGTAGGTTGACCCACCTTGGTCCTACAGATCTGGAAGTGTAGAAGACCTCAGTCTTTGACTAAATCTTGTCAGTTGGCCAAATCCCCCATTGAGTCTAAGCATAAGACAGTGGCTAAGTCTTTAGGATTCATTAGTCTGGTCTGATTTGGAGCACCAACAGAATGGCGACTCTGCTAGGGATAATTTTGAATCTCCAAGCATAGACTGCTTAGTTACAGAGTCATATTATCGTTTTCCATTCTGAATCTAGTTCAAATATTGAAGGATTTCAAGCCTAGAGGAATTATTGTTGCAGTGAACCTGATTATTTTATGATCTATGGTGCTCTGCTGGTGAAAGGAACTTAGAAATGAATTTACATGTGAAAGAACTTCCTGTTGTTTGAAGTTTAGTCCTCTAGGGAGAGAGTTGGCGACTCTGTTACAAGAACCTGTTGAAGATTTGAAGAGAAGTTCCAGATCTAAAATATTTCCAGAACAATTTGCAATAGCTACAACGTTTCCAGGTATTCTTCACTCTTGGTTTTCAAGAAACTCTTGTATGAAAACCATATTTGAACATTTTAGGAAAAAATTTGGTTCCCTATTTAGTGATTTAGCACTACCAAAGAGAAAGAATAGTACAGTTAAGTTTGCACACTTCTATTTGTTGGATCTGTTGAATGTAATTGTAATTCATTGAAATAATTTTGTCTAGTGCTCAAATATGTGACTGTATGGAAGGCTAGAATGTATTTGTACATCTTAGGGATTTCCATCCATTTGTATTGTCATATGTTGGTTATTACCATGTCAGAAGTTGTCATTGCAATCCTTCATTTGGTCATGGTTGTCATTATGCACAACTAGTGAGCCTTAATTTGCAAATATATGTGGATCATAAAATAGCCATATCGTCAGACACTTTTAGACAGCTTGTTGAGAAGTGTCAAAAGCCTAATAATCTTCATGCATTTGATACCCCAAAGTGTAAGAGTCCAAGAGTACACAAGCCTAAGACAAGGCCAGAATGGAAGGTTGTGTTTGAGAGGAGACTTAAAGAGATGGATGAAAGACACCAGCTATTTCAACAAGCCCGATTAAGAGACAATCATACTGTGTCTACTTGTCAAGTTGTTGCACCATTTGTTAATTCCTTTGATCCATTATATGCTCAGTTGGATTTTTCATGGGTTGATTATAAGGTTGAGAGTATGTCAGCTCAAGTCTACAAGAAGATACCTAGATTTGATGGATACAATATTCGTGAAGGAGATGCACATGTCAAAAGTTTTTCCAGCTTCATGGAGAAACATTCCTTTGGATATCAGGATATGTGGATGAAATTTTTTGTTAGATCCCTTGAAGCTAGAGCTCGGGATTGGTATCTGATCTTTCCTGAGAGGTCATTTCCTTCCTGGGATAAATTAGTGAATGCTTATAGAGAAGAAATTGCAAGAGAACCTACTGACCTTGTCATGAGGTTAGAGCAGATTAAAAAGAAAAATGAAGAGTCAAGTGTTGATTTCAGTCATAGATTTGTTGTTGCGTTGTCACTAATCCCAAAAAGTTTCAGACCTACTATCCCAAGTTGTATCCATATGTTTTTTGAAGCTTATGAAGAAGGATCTAGTGCATTGTTAAAATATTTTGAAATATTGAGTATGCAAATGGCTTATACATTTTTAGATGGTTTGGAGAAGCAGAGGAATGAATATGTGCAAAGATTGTTGTCTTCAATTGTGAGCAAACATGTTGATGAAATCAGCAGCTATGTGAATGCAAATGATCAAAGGTCTTCAAACAAGTGCACACTTGAGAAGGTTGAAGACAAGAAGGATGCATCATCAAGTGATGGGAAAGTTGTCTTTGAACAACTTACAAAAAAAATGTACCCAAATGAAAATCAGTGGCTGAGTCCTCTGAGCCAAGAACATGATGAAGAATATCAGTTAGATTTACTCTTTGAAGAAGAGAAATGTGATCAGCAAGACGATGATACAATTGATCATGTCAATCCTACATGTGTTGAATGTAGTTTTGATGAAAGTCTTCATGATGAGACAATCGAATTTGCTAATTTAGGGAATTCTCTTGAGAACATCAGTTTATCAACTACAAGTGATGAAGTATGTGATGAATTTTAGTTTGAAAAACAAACTACAAACAACTGTAATGAGGAAACCACTGGTGATTTTCAGTTTGAGAATGAACGTACTTATGCATATTCTCAAGAAGATGAAAATGACAAGCTCAATGAAGACACCCATTCTGATGTTACAATGAAAAAAGAGGTTGATTTTTGTTATGAAAGCCCAAAAGTGAGAAAGAACGAACAAATAGATAGCCTATTCTTTATGATGGGTGGTGAACATGCTTGTGACAAGGTTGTCAATCATCCAATCTCTTATGATTGGGGAAGCCCTCTTTATGATCAGCCCATTGAGTTTTTAGATTTTGAAGATGATGACACCTTGGTATGTCCTAATTTGCAATTTGATAATGCATCAAATTCTAGTGAAGGTCAAGAAGAGGAAGTGGTTGAAAGAATAGGTCAGAGCAATGATCTATTGAGCAACGAACAAATTTTAGATCTATTAACCACATAATATCATAAAATTGCACATATGGATGACCTTCAGTTGTGGTGTGCTTCTCACATTGACGTTGATAGTGATGATGATCTTCAAGATGCAAGGTATGATGCATGTATTTATAATCTTTATTCCAATTATGAATCAGCTGATCATGATGATGATAATGCAGATGAATACAAGCAGTCAATTGATGGCAATGATGCATTGTATGATGAGTATGATAGCATACATGTTGATGCAAACTCATAAATCTGTTTTGATGAGTTTGAAGCAATAGATAACCACGAGGATTGTGTATCTGATGAGCCAAGTATTGAAGATTTTAGTGCAGAGTTGAACAAGCTTTTTTTTTATGACTTGATTGAGCTTAGTCATGAGTCTTTTCATATGGATGTGGATGTTGATTTCAATAAGAAATTAGATCATGTTTCTGAACCAAAATTGCTTGTTGTTGAGCAACCTTGTGATATTGAAGATGATGATACCTTATGTTCAAAGGATGACAAGGTGACTACAAATGATGATCAGTCAGAAATATCTGATAACTCTTTGTACCAACATGATGAAGAACAGTTACAGAGTGTTCCAATGGATGAGTGTATCTCTTTGAATACACTTGGAGATAGTTTGCATGATGAGCCAGATCCTCTGGTAAGTTTTTGTGATGGTTTAAATTTTGATATGCAAACTCGTAATTAGATTGATCCCAATAGTTCCAACCACAAGGTAGAATGTGAGTGTTATTTTTGTTAGCTGGAAGAGGTTTTCATAGAATGTGGCAATGTGCAAAAAATTGAAGCAAGTCGTCTTCAGTCTGAGAGTGATTTAAATGATGAATGTGATAAATTATTGCCACATGATGATCAATATTTTGAAAGTGTGTCTGACTTTCAAATGCATAGTGATTGTGAATATGTTGATAATGTTGAATATGATTTCCTGTTGAGAGGTACCAACATGTTTAATCAGGAAAATGGTTGTGATTAGATTATGCTTTTATATGGTCTGGATCACTATTTTCAAATGTTGCCACTTGATACAAAGTCAGAAAATGGAGAGAGTGGCAATGATGAAACCTATTTGATTTGGTTTCCACTTTGTGACAAATTTGCACAGAGAGCAAGTTTCCACTTGCACAAAGGCATCCCGGTACTGGTGTTTGCAGAAATGCAATCACTCATGTTGTTGTGGTGTGACAAGGGCTAGCATGAGTTGAGGGAGATCAAATCTTTTTATAGAATTGTGTTTGACAAAGGTAAATGTTGACTCCCATTTTTCATTTGGTGGGTTGGGGTCACCAGATGAAGTTGAAAAAGAAGAATGAATAAAGGAGCAGTTTGAAGGCACCTGATGGACTCAATATTTGGTCTACTCCCCAGAGATCTAGAATATTGTTATGCCCAAAGGGGGCATACATCCCCAATCAAAGCCACTATTGGCACTCTAAAATTTTGCAAATTTGAAGTGCCCATTTCAAAATTTTACCTCTACACTTTCAGAAGTGCACTTGAGAAATTTTCCTGAGTGACCAACTTTGGAGGGTCATATTTCGAAGCCTGTTGATTTTTCATGCAAAACCCATTTGCATACTCATTTATGTGTCAAATGCGAGCAAGCATGTCAATTTTCAGCTTCCCACGATGAGTTTTGCCAGGGTTTTGAAAAATGAAGCTGGGTTTTGTCACACTTTTGTTGTTTGCAAACTTTCAGTTCTGCAAAGTAGCCTCTCGTTTGAACTTGCATTTTGCAACTGAATGAATATCAAGTCAAACTGATTCATATTTTGATTTCTCCATACCAAGATGAGCTCACATGTCCATTTTTAGAGCCTCACAACTTGATTTTCTATTTTTAACAAATCAAAACCAAATACAATTTCTTCAGTTTTGCACCTGCATTTACTAAAACCTTTTTGAGAGGAAAAATTTGACCCTGAATATCTTTCGATGAGTGATGATTCAAACTAAGACCTCTTACACACGTTTTCATTGAACCAAAATGATCTACTGTGTCCAATGGAAGCTCTCCAGGAATTGATTTGATATTTTCCAACGAGGTGATCTCATGAGTTTTAATTGGTTCTAAACAGCTACATTTGCAGAAAAGTCTAAGAGGGAAACTTTTCCAATTAATAATATTCACCTCGTGATTCGCTTTTCCGAGCAATCTTTTGCACTCAATTCTTGGGTCTGATGTCTACATGCCTGCAATTTTTCATGACTTCAAGAGGTCGTTTTCCCAATTTTCAAAGGCGATTCCTGAGCCCACTTGGCTTGTTTTTCCCATTATGCAAAAGTGTCAGAAAGCAGAATTTAATGTAAACCCATTTCATGTTTTCACCCCAGATGCATTCAAAAGTTTCCTCAGAACAATTTGAACATGAAATTTGGTTTAAAACAAAAAAAAATTAGTCAAGCCACATGGGGCCCAACATGCTTTGCACTGGTATGATTGCTTTTGTTCTTGTGGACATCTGTCAAAACATGTAGGATGGAGGATTCATTGTTATAATTTTGAATCCTCTGATTAAATGTGCTAGGTGAAATGTGGAAGCATTGCATATAGCAAAATGTTTCACAAAGAGCTTCAATTAAATATCCTCTCATGAAATGAGATAAGTGCTTAAATGGTACAACAATGGATTTGCTGAAAAGTTAAAATCTTTCAAGAAAGATTGGGAATCCCACACACCAAAAAAGGCATGAAATGAACATGTTGAAAATTCTATAGAGACTTTAACAAAGGCTCAAACCAATGAAAAGAGCTTTAGAAGCTTTCAAACAAATGTATTAGAAGGAGGGCTTCATTGAGACATCATGGCGTGCAACATTCACTTGGAATGTTCTATTGATAAAGACTTTAGGAATTTCATAAGATGCAAAGTGGAGGGCGCAACTAAGCAAGATGAAGGAGGCTCCAGCAACATGATGCAAGGTACGCACTTCATAAAATGGAATGTTGAAAGGTCACATAAACCTTTAAGAAATGTAGCAAAATGAACACGGGCATTCAACAGGGCATAGTGCATCCATTAAAGCAACAAGAGTTCTCTTTAAATGATTGGAGGAAGTGCAGTCTAAGACTCAGTGTGAGTATCCATCGAGACATGGAGGAGGTACACGTAGCCTACTGGGCTGAGGACTTCCAAACAATGAATGATGCCATAACCCAAAGGCATCAACAAGGAAACACATCTTTAAGAGGGACAACCAGTATATACAGGATGGTGTATTAAATGTGTTTGTTGAAAATACTTTAGAAACTTTAAAGTGAGTGCAATGGAAATTACAAGGCAGCACCTGAAACATGGAATGCCATGACTCTTGAACTCTTCAGAGAATGCCAACGTGGCTTGCTCAACAAAATGCCAATTAATGTGGTCTCAAGGAATGCCAATAATGCAGTGTATGTGTATTTTTCAAAACAACAAAATGATTTAATATTGCAAATGAGTATATACTGCATTAATATGCCAATAATGCAGTATATGTGTATTTTTTAAGGACGTAGGAACCCAACTAATGAACTATTCTTCTCCAGATGCTTGTGAGCATCGTTGTTGGAACAAGAAGGAATGCCATCATTGGCGCATAAAAAATGTATAAGTTAAAAATCCCTCAGAAACTTGTTTAAGCATTGTCAATGCAATGAAGAAGGCGCTATTAGCATAGATAAAAATTGATCATTGAAAAGGCTTTAAGAGATTCCAAGGGTTGCGCATGAAGGGCTTGAAAGCTACAACACAGAGCAACATAGCTCATGCGTGGGAGGTAGCCGCCACTATAGTTGCAAAAGTAAGCCAATATGAATGACTAGGATGGGGCACACAGCATATGCAACATGGGAACACAGTGAATAACCATCAAATGAAGAGGTCGATGGAGTATGGATAAACTCAAGGCACGGTTTGCAGATTGCTAGAGGAAAGCTGTCATGAATGGAAAAGAGATGAAATTTCGCCGAGCACACCAAACAAAGAAATTAGGGCAACAAAGAAGACCAAGGAAGATCAACGGTCAACAAGAGCGATTCAATTGCAACAACATCACAACCTTACCCTGCTGGTTCGCGCCTCTAACTTGCTCATGAGTTAATTCCTCTGAAATGGCGAGATGAGGACATGTGGCTCATGATCGGCCCAAGGTATTTGCAACGAACAGGTAAAGTTTTTAAAGAGGCTCGATATCTTAATTTTTCAAAAGCTTATTCGCTTGTTTTTACAAAAGAAAAATAATTTTTTTTCCCATGATAAAGTTTGGGGAATTTTAAAAGGGGGGGCGATATTTTTAATTCCTTCTTATTTTAAAGTGATGGAGACTTTAAAATAAAATTCTCTATAAAATGAAATATTCTAAGTAAAATAAAAGAAGGAGAAATGATGCAGAGGAAAATAAGGTGGGTTATCAAGCTTAAGAGGCACAACTTCTTTCAAACATGAGTCATCTTCAATCATTCATTCTATTAGGCTTGTTCCTAGGTTTCCAAAGGAAAAATCAAGGAACTCACAATACTATCTTCCCAACACAGACAAGACTGACTTGCACATGTTAAAAATGCTCCCATATTACCTTTAAAACATACACCATTTGACCAGATATTCCTTGTAAACCTTCCTTCTAGTCTTCTTTGTCTCCTTGGTGTCTAGGATGCATTCAAGAGTCATAGGTTGGTTGGGGGTAGTTCCTTCACCCAATCTTCATCCTCCATTGTTATTATACCTGCTCCATCACCTGCATTCGCAGAAGCTTTGAAAGGATACAAATCAAAAATGTTAAAGGTAGAAGAGATTGCCACTCCAGGAGGTAGCTCTATTTCATAAACATTTTGGCCAAACTTGTGGACCACCTTGCAAGGTCCTATCTTCTTCATCAATAGTTTGGTATACTTTCCTTTTGGAAGTCTCTCCTTCTTCAAGTGTGCCATCACCAAGTCTCCAACCTTGAATTGGGCATTCCTCTTCTTTAAATATGCCTTTTCCTTATACTTTGCAACATTCTTTTGAAGGGTTTCTTTCACTTGATGATGAATATCCCTGATTGTAATAGAAAAGTCCTCACCTTTGAGCACTTCTCTTATCAACTCCTTGTAGATCTCTTAGTTCATAGACCCCTCTAGGGTGCATGCCATAGACTACTTCAAAAGGGATTTTACCAATGCTCCTATTCATGGAGTCATTATATGCAAATTTAGCTTGAGGTAAAATCAGATCCCAAGCTTGTCCATGCTCCTTAGTGAGGAATTTTAAGAGATTTCCCAATGATCTATTCACCACTTCAGTTTCTCCATCTATTTGTGCATGGTATGCAAAGCTAAAGGAGAGATTTGTGCTAATTTTCTTCCACAAGGTCCTCCAAAAATGACCAATGAATTTAGAATCCCTGTCACAAACAATGCTTAAAGGCAGTCCATATATCCTAACAACCTCCTTAAAGAAGAGACCTGCTATATGAGATGCATCATTGGTGCATTTACAAGGAAGAGAATGTGCCATCTTACTAAATCTATAAACTACCACAAAGACACTATCAAAACCTCTTTGGGGTCTAGGCAACCCCAATACAAAGTCCATACTTACACACTCCCAAGGCCTATTGGGAATGGGCAATGGCTAATAGAGTCCTACATTTGATGAAGTTATCTTTGCTCTCTGACATATTGTGCATCTTTCCACATACCTTCTCACATCCACCTGCAACTTTGGCCAATAATAAAATCTCCTAACTTGTTCCAAGGTCTTGTCAAGGCCAAAGTGACCTCCAAGACTCCCACTGTGTTTCTCCTTTATGATATTCTCCCTCATTGAGCATTTAGGCACACAAAATTGGCTTCCTTTGAAGAGAAAACCATTCTACAATAAAAATTCAGAGTATTCACCATGAAAAGAGTTCTCTAATTGCTCACAAACATTGTATACCTCCTTAAAATTTGAGTCTTCATGATACATATCCTTTAAAGCATCAACCCCCATGCTTTGGAGTTGGATCTCTTGCACTACAAGTGCCCTTCTACTGAGAGCATCTGCCACCTTATTTGCTTGACCCTGCTTGTGCTTTATTGTGAAAGTGTAGGCTTGCAAAGACTCTACCCACTTCATGTGCCTATGGCTAAGTTTGTCCTATGCATTCAAATAACTCAAGGCATGATTGTCAGTATAAACAAAAAATTCTTTAGGTAACAAGTAGTGTCTCCAATTTTTGAGGGCTTGGACCATAGCATACAATTCCAAATCATAGAAAGAATACTTCCTCTTTGCTTCATTTATCCTTTCACTAAAAAATGCAACCGGTCTACCTCCTTGGCTCAAGACAACCCCTATTGCTTGATTGCTAGCATCACACTCAATGGTAAAAATCTTATCAAAATCAGGGAGCACAAGTATAAGTTGTTGTGCTACTCTCTTTTTCAAATATTCAAACCCTTTATTAGCCTCATTGGTCCAAGAAAACTTACCTTCGTTACCTCCTTTGATGGTGTCCAAGATGGGTGCACAAATTTGACTAAAGTTCTTGATGAAATTTCTATAAAAGCTTGCAATTCCATGGAAGCTTCTCACATCTCCCATGGATTTTGGTGTTGGCCAAGTAAGAATAGCATCCACCTTTGAAGGATCCATCTTCAAACTTCCCTTGGAAATGACAAAACCAAGGTATACTAGTTCTTCCTTCATGAACTCACACTTTTCCATGTTGATCAACAACTTCTCCTCTTGTAACCTCCTTAGTACCATGTCAAGGTGCTTCAAATGTTCTTCTTTAGACCTGCTAAACACAAGGATGTTATCTAAATAAACTACAACAAACTTTCCAATGAAAGGTCTCAATACCTCATTCATAAGGCGCATAAAGGTACTAGGAACATTTGATAACCCAAAGGGCATCACCAACCACTCAAAGAGCCCTTCATTAGTCTTAAATTTTTTCTTCCATTCATCCCCCTCTCTAATCCTTATCTGATGGTACCCACTCTTTAGATCAATCTTGGAAAATTAAGATGCTCCTGATAGACAATCCATGAGGTCCTCCATTCTTGGCATTGGGAACCTATATCTAATTGTGATCCTATTAATGGCTCTTGAATCAGTTCAAAGCCTCCAATTCCCATCCTTTCTTGGTGCTAGAATAGTAGGAACAACACATGGACTCAAACTCTTCCTCACTAGCCCTTTTTCCATCAACTCTTGCACTTGTCTTGCAATCTCCTCATTTTGAGCAGGTGTCATTTTGTATGTAGCCTTATTGGGAAATATAGCCCCTAGAATCAAATAAATATGGTGGATTATATCCCTAACGGGAGGTAGGGAACTAGGAAATTCATTCACTGTTATGTCCTTGTACCTTTCCAACAACTCTTGGACTTCCTTTGGTGCATCTTCCTTCTTCTTTGTGGGAAGATCTGCTTCACTTTTTGGCTTCATAATCAAGAAGAATCCTCGTCCTCCTCCTTCCTTCAAGGTCTTCATGAACTCCTTCTCACCCACCATCAAAACACTAGGTCCTTCATGCTTTGCCTTGTCTTACTCTAGGAGAGGTGAAAGGTTGTAAGTCTTCCCATCCTTCATAATGGAGTAAGTGTTCTTCTCCCCATCATGCTTGGTATTCCTATCAAATTTCCAAGGCCTACCAAGCAACAAGTGGCACACATCCATAGGGATGATGTCACATAGAACCTTGTCTTTATATGGCCCAATGTTAAATTCCACCCATACTTGCTCATCCATCAAGACCTATTGTCCTTTACTAAGCCATGAAACTTTGTATGGGTTAGGGTGAGAAGTCCTTTTCAAATTCAATTTTTCTACCAACTCAATTGAAGCAAGATTATCAATTGATCCTGAATCCACTACTATCCTCCACACTTTACCTTGTACCTTGCAGTTTCTTCTGAAGAGTTCTTTCCTTTGTGGGGGTTCTTTAGGGATTGGTACCTTGAGTAATGTTCTCCTAATCATCAAAGACTCTCCAAATTTTGATGTAATGTTTACTGTAGGTGAAGTTACACTTTCTTCATCCTCATGCACCAATTGGTTCCTCCTCTCTCCACCATGAGAGCTTGAGCCTTGTTTTTCAGGACATTTGAATGTTGGATGTCCAGGTTGGTTACAATTGTAACATCTCCTTGAAAAATGATTTGAGAAAAATGATTTGAGCCTCTTCCTCCATTAAATCTTCCCCTGCCATTGGGTCTCCTACCCCTAAATCCCCCTCTATTTCTTGATTCTCCACTTGATTCATTGTGGCTAGATTCTTCTTGATGTTTTTGAGATTGACTTCTGCCCCTACCTCTAAAAATTTTTCCTCTTCCTCTATTTTGCTGCTCTTGTTTCCTTCTCATCTTCTCTTCAACCCTATATGCAACTTGTATGCAATCTTCCATAGTCTTGGGAACAACCAAACTAATCTCATCCTGAATATTGAGTCTTAGGCCATTGATATACCTGGCCACTTTTTCCTTCTCACTTTCCTCATGACTGCATCTCATGCTCAACTTGTAGAATTGCTCAGCGTAGGATGAATCATCCATGTCTTTTTGTTTCAGATTCTACCTCTTTCTATACTCCTTGATTTCATGATCAACAAGAAGGAATTGTGCCTTCAACCTATGCACCATCCTATCCCATGAGTTAATCATGGATTTACTCATCCTGACCCTTTCTCCTTGGGTGAAATTCCACCATGTCAAGGTGGATCCCTTCAACTTTGTTTTGGAAAACTTTACTTTTTTATTATCTTCTATGTATTTGTATTCAAAATAGTTATTTAGAGCCTCCACCCACTCTAACACCTCATCCACATCCATCTTTCCACTATATACCGGAAAATCAATCTTTACTTCAAAGGAGTCTCCTTTGGATTCTTGCAAGGCTTTAAGGAGTGTTCTCTCATGAGGGGGTATCTCTTCCCCCTGAGGGTTATATTCATCTTCTTCACCCTATGGGTCTTCTTCAAAGGAACTCTCTTCCTCAACCACCACTACTCTTCTCCTTTCTCTTGCTTTCAAGGCCTCTATCTCTTCTCTCAAGGCCTTCAATTCTCTTGAAACCACCAGTCCAGCTTTTGGAGGCATGATGTCTTCCTTTCAGCAACTACCTACAATCAGAACCTAGCTCTGATACCACTATGATGTAGAGGAAAATAAGGTGGGTTATCAGGCTTAGGAGGCACAACTTCTCTCAAACATGAGTCATCTTCAATCATTCATCCTATTAGGCTTGTTCCTAGGCTTCCAAAGGCCAAATCAAGGAACTCACAATACTATCTTCCCAACACAGACAAGACTGATTTTCACATGTTCAAAATGCTGCCATATTACCTTAAAAACATACACCATGCCTGGAAATGGCATATTCCATCAGACTCACACTCAGACCTAGTAGGCCTAGCCAACGCTGTCAATAGGACAGTCAATTTTTTTTTACCAAAAATACTTCATAAAAGGCTCAAAATATGGATTTTTAATCTCCAAGGGTCTCCACACATAACTACAAAAGCATAGGTCCAAATTGAATAAGGAACTAGGACTTCTAGTTCAAGGCAGACTGTCCTAAAGGCCTAATTAGGTCTGTGCACAACTCCAATGGTATCTTAGCTCTCCCCAACACCCCTCAAGGCTCACAATGTTTCATTAGGCATCAAGAAACTCCATTATTTCCTTCTCAAGCAACAAACCTTCCATATCAAACTTCCTTTGCATATTTCTCTCCAAACTAGACAAATTTAGCCTATCACATACAAGAATGCCAGGCTTAACATACACACATCCTTCCAAAAATCTAAAAGCTCTGAAATGAGACCTCTGCCAAATGAAAATATAGTTTACAAGCCTCCATTTCCATCAAGATCCAGAATTTCCTCATGATGGAGAATGGAGTTATCTACATTTTATTGCAGAAACCCTAGTTATGAGGTTTTCAAACCCACCAACACTAAAATGGATGTATCTCCCTTATTTCTTGATGAAACAGACCCACACCAAGTGCAATATAAATTTAATTCATTTATCTATTCAACCATAACATCCACTAACCCGTACAGGTACTATACCAGGTCGTACAACAAGAAAAGCAGTGAAAAACGTGCCTTTTCTTAGAAATTTCAGTGTCTTATTGATTCCAATGTTTCAAAAATCCTCCAACCAGCCTCCTCTCGACCTCATGGGAGGTTTGCATAGTCTTCCCATGCCCCTTCCAACCGTTTCCAACTAATTTTTGAAATATTTGAACATTGGAAGAGCATTAAGTTCATGTTTACACCTTGTTATAACAATTAGGCCTTTTTAGACCTTTTACATCTTTTTCTTTTCTAATACTATGACTCCAATCCTACTTGAATCAATAAAAACATGCCTAAATAGGCTTACAAACATGAAATAAATGATTTTCATCCCTTACCCACACTTGTGGAGAGTTTTTACCTCCTTTGACCAACTAGGTCCTGATTGCCTACAACAAGCAAAAAATGGCAAAAATGCCTTACAACTTGTTTCAAATCAATCACAAATGGTCCTTTGGACCTTATTACATCAAATCAACACAAAGACCAAACAAAAAGACAAACCAAAACAAACTAGGTCCATTGGACCCATAGGTGCTCCTGCACCAAGAAAGCCCGACATTAAAATTTTATGCTCCTCACCCAGGTGAATCGTAAGGGGATGGGTAAAATATTTTACCCAGTAAAAGTTTAAGGGGCCTTCATTGTTTAAAAGGAAAACATCCTGAAAGGTGAAAGACAATGTGAGTTTTCTTAAACTCTAAAATATTTTCTAGTGGAAAGTAAAATATTTCATCTATGAAGTTGAAATATTTAATGTGTTGGGATTAATGTGTTGATCAACGAGAGAGAGACTTCCAAATGGCATCTTCAGATCTTCTTCTAGAACATTCCAATTTTCTATTTCTTCTCTTCTTCTCTCATTTGTAAGGGGTTCTGAGGTTGAGTTCTAGTTTTTTGAATTCTTGTATGGGACGGTGTAGATAGAGAAATGTTTAATTCTGAGTTATAATCTAAGAATGTAAGCTTCAATTACTAATTTCATGAGTAAATATCAGCCAATTATGCAAATAAATCATGAAATTCATGAATGTCACCAAATTTTCTCCAGATTTGCACATTTCAGTCATATGAATTCAATAATACCAAGTATGCTTGAGTTTTTCATCTCAGTTTCATTATATTGTTTTATCTGTTTATGGGTCTATTTTAATGAAATGGTTAAATAATTTTTAGCAAGTAATTGTGATTTAAGTGTGTAGGTTGGATCTGATAAGAAGAGTTTGATTGAAAATAGGAGTTGGATTGTTGGTGTAAGACACTAACAGTTGATGCAAGGTATTAAAAATTTTAAATCCACTGGTTGAAATCTATTTGCTGATGAATTCTCTTTATGTGTTTGAATCCATGGCCTAGAGTTGGCACTAATCTATTATTCAGTTTTATGCATCTCAGAAACATTTTGTAAATTCAAAATCATTTTAAATCCTTCTTGTTTGGTGTTGAGTCCTCCTTCCCAATTGCTGAGTGAGTGTTGAGTTACTGAAAATGTAGCCATATTTGAGGTTGTCAATGCTTTCTTTAGTGTATTTTCATTGGGATTTATCTGCTATAAAAATCAATGTCTGTGTATGAGTGAATTAAGTTTTGGGCATTGTGTAGGTTGACCCGCCTTGGTCTTGCAGAGCCAAAAGTGTAGAAGATCTCAGTCTTTGACTGGATCTTGTCATTTGGCCAAATCCCCCATTGAGTCTGAGCATAAGATAGTGCTAAGTCTTTAGGATTCATTGGTTTTGTTTGATTTGGAGCACCAACAGGTGCTTTATTTATATTTGATTGTGATTGTTTAGCCACATCTTGTGATCTTATTTGCATGTAGCCCTTGTGGTTACTTTGATTTAGTGTTGAAATTGTGTACATTTCTTGCTTTATTGCTTTATTGAATCTTTATTTGATTTTTATTTATGACTTTAGTGGCTAAACTATTTTATCCTTATTGTTCTTGATGTCATCCATGTGTCGTATTGTGATTCCTCTCCAAGGATGTATGAGGCAGACTTGGTGAGTGTATATAAGGAAGCAAATGCAAGGAACCTTGAGAATGGGGGTATGTGAGGTTGTTATACAACTATGACCCACTACCCACCTATGTGTGATGACTAACTCTTGGAGGCTAACCACCTTATATAACCAGAGATAGGTCATTGTGGTCTATTTGGATGGTCTCACCATGTGTGTGTGGCCTAACACCATCAAGCCACTAAGTGTGAGGTATGGATTATGTGAGATGGATATTGGCTCTTGGCTCATGGATTAGAATGTTGCTTACCGATGGACCCTTGTGTAGGCTTGTGATGTGATTTTTGGTGATGTGAATTTGTGTGTATGTGAAGAATGTATGTTAAATCATGAATATAGTACTTATGAAATGATAAATTGTGTTCCTTGCTTCTAAAAAGGTGTATAATCTTTATCTTTTGTTGATTATGTTATGAGATTTAGTGTGTAAAATGAATAAAGTGGAATGTGTTGTTTGTAAATGAAGGATATTTAATGGAAAATGTGTGCTTGTGTGTGTACAATTATGTTGTGTTTTGATGTATTGATTACTTAACAGAGTATTAGAAGAGGAATTGTAATTTAAGGGTAAAGAAAATAGATTATTAACTACTTAGGTTATCCTTTAATTAACAAAGAAGTAATTTAAGTCATTAATAATTTAAGTTGAACAATTTAACTAATCAATAATTTAAGCTAAACCATTTAATAATTTGAGTGGTTTGTAGTTTATTTGGCTACAACATAGATATTGGTGTAAATAGATTCAAATTGTATGATTGTATGTTTCATTGCAAGAGTTTGTGAATGTCTTCATGGTTATGATTAGTTGATTGAGTCTTGGTTGTTGGATCTAGTTTCTATGTAATTGTTTAAGTGGGTGTCATTTGTGAAAAGTTGTTTAAGGTCAGTTTCCATAGGCTTAGGAGAGGGGGTATGTTTATATGATTAGTCAGTAGGGTTGTTTAACCTTGGAAGTTGTTGGCTTTGTGGTTGGTTATGTGTTTTTTGTGGTCACAATCCCTAAGGGTTTCGCCTCATGTTATGTATGGATTTATGAGATGTTGTAATGATATTATGTTGAAGGGGTTTCTAGTTGCAAGTAGGGGTTGTATTCCTTGACTGGGTCAGATCCTAAAGTGGAGTCTAGTATAACCCACGCTAGTACCATGTGATGAAACTCCTCCCTATATCAAACTAGCATCTCCCAGTTGGTTTTCCTCCTTGATGTGTGTGTGTCTTTGGAGGTGTTGCAAGAGTTGAGGTGTTTTAGGTGTTTTTAGCAGTGTTGTGTTGGAGTCCTATACAATCCCTTGTCTGTGTTAGCCTATGGTTTTCCTAATTGTCTATTGGATGTGGGACCTTGTGTTATCTCCTAGCACAGGGGGTGGACCTTAGGGTTCCACATGGTCAAGAGGTTGGTGCTTTTTCTCCATTGGGTATTCTTGTTTCATTTTCGTGTGTGTGGAGACTAATCATTGCACTGTGGACTCTAATTTTTGTTTCAGTTGTGAGGGCATCATATCATGCATTTGTGTATTGGAATTGTATGTCCATTTGTATCTCTTAATTTAATCCAATGTAATCTTTCCTCATGTACTATGGGAAAACAATGTTGTAAATATTGTATTGATGTAACGATTATTAATGATTTCATCTTGTAAAAAGTATTGTTTAGTAACGCATCTTTATATGATAGTTAGGAAATGATCTCCAATGTTTATTATCATTTTTTCTATGATGGAAGTAAAGTAACGAAAAATCTTGTAATGTGGAGCCTTAAAATGAACCTTGTGAGTTAGATTAATCATGTTACCTTAGTGGTTGATGAATTGATGTTAGTAATCTTGATTGTTAGTTTGTGAGTAGTGCAGTTGGGGAACCTTAGAGGGCCTAGGTTAGATAATTATGTAATGTTATGTTATGCATTCTAATGTTATTTGTTATTTAAAAAGAAAATTGTTTTGATAATTTGGCATTTTTTTGTTGTCCTTTGGGATTCCTTGGTGGGGGCATTAGATCAGCATCATCTCTCATCGTCATCACTCATCAACCTCTTCATCATTATTAATTAAATAAATTTTATTTATTTAATTATTTCACCATTCACTCATCAACTTGAATTAAATAATTTTAATTATTTGATTAATTAATCATTTTTCTCCAACCATTTTAATTAAATATTATTTAATTATTTTCCATTTTTTTCTCATCCATATTAATAAAATATTTTATACTTATTTAATTATTTCTTCAATTTTCCTTATCCACATTAATTAAATAAATTTTAAGTATTTAATTAAGTCTTAAATTATTCCTCTATCCACATAATCAAATATGTTTTAATAATTTAATTAAAATCATGCATTCTTCACATCCAACATAATTAAATAATTTTTAATTATTTAATTAGCTAATTATTCCTCTAAAATTAAATAAATTATTTAATTTATTTAGTTTGACTTTATACATTCCTCTAGAAATAAATAAAATTATTGTTTTATTTATTTCCTAAATACATCATTCTATTTTTATTCCTCCAACTCTAAATTTAGTGAGTTGACAGAAAAACAACCTCAGTTCACTATCACTCACTTCTATGTCATCCTCTCATGCAGTTGGCCCTTTGATTCATGCAACTACTTAACTCCTCATCATAGACCTTCATCCTACCACATGTCACGTGCATGCTCCTCACGATATCTCAAATATCATCATCCATTGATCTCATCTCATATCCTACACCATTAATCTAATATCCTTGAAAGCTATAAACCATCTATCATTTAGTCATTCAATCATGTAGACACATAAAAATGTCCTAAGCATATCACATATCATGATTTTACTTACTAATACCATTTTCTCTCGTAATTCATCTTTCTCTCCTATTAATTGAATAATTAAGGTTATTTGATTAATTCATCACAATTCATCATTTTCACGTCTTTTGATTAAATAATGTAAAATTTAATTAAATACTAATAATCCCACTTGATTAAATAATTCATAATTATTTAATTAAGTTCCCAATTCTTCCAACTTGCACAATTAAATGATTTTCCTAAATTGTTTAATTGACTAATTTTCCCCCAACTCTCGAACTTGCATAAAAAATATTCCACATGGACTATTCTTTTTTCAAATTCAAATTCTTCCCTCCAACTCAAAATATCTCCAACTTGATTCCTAAAATCAAGGGATATTGTTGATTCTGTCATGGATTATTGACCGTTGTTCTAATCCTTGATCCATGCCTCATGGATTATCAACCACTTGATCAATCCTTGATCTACACTCACCTCCTCAATTCAATTTCATCCATTGATTAGTATTTTCAATTCTCACCATTGATCAATATCTCAAGAATCTATAAATACCAAACTTTTTCCATATCAATTCAATTCACAATCTTCATAGCAAAGTTACTCTCTAAGATTTCATCCGCATTTCTTGAGCATTCTAGAGCATCTCTTATGAAACAACCCTCATAAAGCATCTTCAACTTAAGCTTTTGCAACATGGATAATGCATAAAACTGAGCAATCCACATCCATCTCATACTTATGCATCAATCCACAATGGGATTGAGAGGTTTGCAGACTATTTTAGGTTTGATTGCTTTGAATTGTGTTTAAATATTTTGAATTGAGTCTTTCTAGTATTGTGTAATTGAATTTCATTGAGTATGGCATTTGATTTATCATAATCTTGTAGTTTCTTATTGTTTTAAGATCCTAATTGCTTCTATTTTGATTTTATTTGTTTAATTGAACTTACCATATGACAAAGCCCTCCACAAATTTGATGAATCTTGCATTTGTACTATACTCATTTTATATTGGTCTTTGTTAACAAGGTTATACTAAAGTATTTGAGCAATCCATATACTATTCAATTAGCATAATTTACATCTTACAATGGAGTAAGACTGGGTATTTTGGTGGAAGCCAATTAGTTAGTTTTATGTTATTTTCTTTCATGTTTCATTTGTACACACTTCATTGATATTATGTCATTTGATTATTGAATTGGGCTTCTTATTGCTTCATTTCTTTTATTGAATTCGATAATCTATTTTCCCCTATTCATAATTTGTAAACTTAGAATGAGAGCATTAGTGACAAAATATGCCCCTAAAATGTGTTACATTATAGGAGTAACTTGAGTTGTAAACCACAAATTCCTAAAGATAAATCTCCTCCTAAATGCTAGGGATGCCGAATTTGGAGAAAATACCACACACTTATGATAAATATTGGGCAACTAAGGACCAATTGTTGAGGTGGGTAGAACCTTATTCACTTCCAACTCTACAAAACGAAGGGGGCCTTCCCGAAGACACTGCAAAATATATTAAATACTTACCTTGACACAATCCATACCCATTGCAAAGTGCAGCATAAATCAGTTGTCACTTTGTGCCTATATGTTGATTTGAAGAACTCAAGGTATAGCACTTGATTAAGTAGACAAATTCACACACTAATTATTTAAAATGTAATAAAAAATAGTCCATAATATTATTTTATGTATTTAAACATGGCAAGGAACAAAGCTAATTTAAACACAATATTATGCTTTATTTTGATTATTTAGAGGTTTGTTGGGATGATGGAGGATTTAGTGTAGCAATTCCTCAAAAGTGCAATATTAAAATTTCTTAAACATTGATCAAAACAAACATCTCAATGCCAATAAAATGGTACAAGATAAGGTTCTAAAGTTTTTCCTTGACTTTTATGATATAATATCACAATGATATACAAGGCATGCAAATGATATCTAATAAGAATCCACATTTAATATATATAAATCCCACTCATGTAGTACAATAAGGAAGTACATCACTAAGTACATATCAAGTAATTTATAATAATATGAATGTCTCACAAGAACAATGCCTAGTACTCAACAATGAAGATAACATAATTTCATAGCCAAAATATACAAATGGTAAAAAATACAACACTCATCCATGATAATGGGTATGTACAGGATCATGATGGGCCAAAAAGTGGTGATATGATGGGTATGTGTAGGGTATGTGGTTGATGACTTTTTTTTACCCAAAATTGATGAAATGAAAAGGGTTTTTAAAGGAGATTCTCAGCTTTCCACCAATATAAATTATGGTTTACTTTGAATTTAATAAATAATTATTATTCATTTTCTATTTGAATTACGACTAAAGTCTTGATTGACAAGCTAATTGAAAAACATATATAGCTTTCAAACAGTATCACATTTTTTGAATCTGAAACATGTGTCACATTCTATGCTTCACATACTATAGGATTAAAAAAAAAAATCATGAATTTTTTACCAAGTTAAGGTGGTCAGGCATACGATTTTTTATATTTTTTAAAAGTTGTAATAAAAAATTCATAATTAATTATTTACTTGGAAAAAAATTACAAAAAAATATGCATCACATCGGGACATGATTCATTTACTTATATCTAAAATATTATCATTTTATTGTGGTTAGGGTGGTTAGACAAACACCTACTTATTTCTTCCCTGAAATTTAAGTGCTACTGCATTGAAATTTCAAATTTTCGCCAGATAGTTCTTTTTTGTTTAAATAAACCTAGTAGTTTAGAAACTACATTCAATTTTCTATAGATTCTATTCTTACATATTTTTGAAATAATATAGATAACTTTATTCAAATTTTTACGTCAAGTTGCCTAACTCTAATTTTTTTAAAAATTTCATCACTTAAGGGCCTATTTTTTCCATGATGATCTTGCACATACCTTAATAATATAATAGACCATGAATCCAAACACACATGTACAAGTGGTCTAAAATAATTTACATCATAATTAGTATCCAATGAACATCTAGCTCAACTTTGCAAGCTAATCCTCCAAGATTCGATGTTTTTTATGTTGATAAGGAAGGGTTGAACCCACCATGAGGATGTTACTTTCCTCCCCAACTATTATTCAAGGTGAAGAAGCACCATTCATAATGCAAAGGTGTGGTACAAGCATGTACAAAAATATGGGGGGGCCAAAAAGTGGCCAACCATCTTTAATTTTTTGTAAAAGTCATAATGTGGGGACGTTATAGCCTATTATAACAAAAAACAACTTTGCATCATTATTGTTTCTATTTTTTCATGCTATCCCATGACCTTCAAACCCTCAAGATCATGCTCTAGTTATTGGAGAGAAATTTCTTCATTGAATCGTTTCCAAATCTTCACCAAAATGCCACCACGACATTAGGGAGGTCAAAGAAGTTTTGATTGTTTTTTGTGTGAATTTGTTTCTAAATAGGTAGATTTAATAAGTTTTTTGATGTAAATTTATTTAATTTAAAGGAAATGATAATCAACCTCCTTCTCCTCAAAATCCTCCTTCACCTCAACCCGAAATACCTACTGAAGAACAACCCCAATAAACACCTCCAACAATTCCTCAATATGCTCCAAGAACTCAAGAAAATATAATGGGGAAAATTCAAAACAACAAAAAATAAATTAAGGATATAATTTCAAGGTTGAAAGATCCTATAATTTCAACCTTGACTAGAACTACACTTGCTCAATCACTTGAATCGATGTTATCAAACATAGAATCAATTAGCAAGCAAATAACTAGTTGGTCGGATAAGAGAAGAGAGTATAGACAATTTTATGTTGATAAATTATCCTATAAATAAGTGAAAGATGAGAAAATTACACAATTTGACTTGTGTTCCCTATTCATAGACCCTAAAAAAAATCAACCTTTACACCCTTCAAGCAAGAGGTTCCCTATCCATGGGTGCAACCACCAAGGGATAAATGGTGCAAGCGCACCCTAATGCACCTGTTGAGGCAAATTGTTGAAAATGGTGATAAAACTTCTATTTTTTGGTTTTTTTGGGGTCAATAAGGTAATTTTAGAACATTTTGACTCATTTGGAGTCATTTTAGGAGGTTCTAGGATGTTTTGGAGTCACATTACAAAAAGTTACAAATTTTGCAAAAAGTTGTCAAAAATATTGTCAAAAGTGCAAATGATGTAATTAGAGTTAGCAAAAAGGTTAGTCAGTTTATTCAGTTGGAAATCATTGGGACATGTTAAATAAGCCTTGTAACATTGATTCAAAAGGTTGGAGGAAGTTTGAATGAGTAGATCTTCATTTTGCACATCCAATTTGGTGTTTTTTCTATAAAAACTGATTGAGAAACTCGTTGTACGACCTAGTACGATCCAGTTCAGCCTTGCTTGTGAATGAGGAAGTAGGAGAAGTGTTTTAACTTTCCAATTCTTTTTTTTTGATCTAATCTCATTGTAATTTTTGAAATATATCACTATTTTTCTGTGGACAAGCCAAAACCCTGCCTAGGGTTTCTAGGGGGAATAATTTAAACATGGGTAAAGTTTCCACCATCCAAAACCCATGAAAATTTGAGGAAAAATCTATCCCATTCCCACACACATTATTTTAAGAGGAAAATTCATGATTGGAATGTGTGAAGGAGAAAATTTTGACAGTGTGTTTAGTTTTGCAGGGAATGGTCCTAAAACCCTAGTTTCCTTGTTGTTTTGAATGATCCTTGCACTGTTTGTTGTTGGAAGGATGAATAATCATCATGGAACATTGTTAGAGGCATATATGAGTCTAGGAAATTATATGACAAGAATTCCTTTCCTTTTTTGAATTCATCATCTTGACTGTACCTAGTGGCAGCAAGACTAGTTTGTATGTTTCATGGTGTCAAACATTTGATTGGAGATATGTATGCATGGAAACCTTCAAAGTATGTTGAGACTAGTCTAAGAAAATAAATTTTCCCTCATTCCATGTTGTCCCCAAATTTTTAGTTCTATTTGGTTGCTTCCCCCAGGTTTAGGCTTAGGATCACATTCCCTAGTGTGAACAAATGTGCATATTTGTAGCCATGGTGTTGAAAACTTGTTTGAAAGTGTTTGGAATTTTATTTTGAGTCCTTCCCCTCTGCATCAATAAAGAACCATTTTTGGTAGAGGTGGTGGATGGTTTTTGACCATCCACCATGCAACAACAATGAGGTGTTGCAATATTTTTTGAGGAATCTCTACTATGAGTTTATCCTCGATAAAATCCCAAACTATTTTTATATGTGGGACTTCCAAGGTAGAGGTGGAGGCTCAGCATAGGATAGAGTGGGGGAACATCTTGACCCACGGTGAACAACAAGATGAGCACTCGCTAGATTAGTATATGAGCATGTGGTTATCCCTTCCATTGTGAAGGAGAGTGTTGAGATTGAGACATTGCAGTCGATTAGTTCCTTGACCCAAAGAATCATACAGCATGCCAGTCTTGTAGCACAAGGTGAGCAGGGAGAGTATTTGGGTAGTAGAGTTCCACCTCATCTTTTTCAAGCTTGTGTTACACCTTGTGGTTATGAACCCACGCATTGTCAGGATGCAAGTGCGTAGGGTACATTTGTTGTTGATCATATGGTGATGATATATGCCCTCGTCAATGAGACATTTTTCCTTGATAGTCAGGTAAATGTTAACAAGTTCATTGAATTTAATTTATTAAATTTCATTTTTGAAATGCAAGATTAACTAAATTAGTTTAATGATTTTAATGAAATTCTAGGGTCAGCATTCATTCAGTTTTTAGTGGTCCTTCACCTCCTTATTATGTGACATGTACTACTAATGTATGTAACTAGTAAATAATTATAAATATTACATGTGAATAGTATTGTTATATGAATGGTATTCTTATATTGAATTCTGGTTGTTGAATGGGTTAATCTTGGATATTTAATGGCAACACCTCCCAGTGGAGGTGAACATCAATACATCACTCAGGTAATAAAATAAATAGTTTAACTAATGTATTGTAGAAAAAAGATTTTTGTATTTTATATTCATATCACTGATTACATTGCATTGCACGTCTTTCAAACTCAAAGCATTACTTCACATTGTATAACTAATAACTAGATGTTGATATATGAAAAAATTTCAATTACAATATAATTTTTTACAAATTCAACATAAGCAATTCTGCAATTACTTCACATTGCATAATTAATAACTAGGAGCAACTGCCAATTGCATTTGCTTGTCATGGCATTCCATGAGACTACATTTCTATGAACCATTTTTTCAAACAACTCACTGCCTTGTCTATGCTACCACATTTTACATACATGTCTACCAAAGCATTTTATCAAACAGTTCACTTCCTTGTTGCTATGGCTAAAATCCTAAAATAGGTGCTTTCAAACAAACTATGAATGCTTGGAAAAAATATATCAAAGCATAATAGTAAGCAATAGCATAGACAAGGCAGTGTGCTATTTGAAATAATGCCTCAAAGAAATGTGGTCCCACTTTTGAATTAAATCATTATTTAATTGAAAATTCAACCAGTCAAATGTCTTCTATAATTAAATAATGCTTTCATTATTTAATTATTCACTTTCCCTCCCAAATTAAATAATTTTATAATTATTTAATTTATCCAACAACCTCTTTTTCTATGCCAACCTCCTTATCCATGTCATTCTTATATCTTCACATCTCAATTAATTTCCACCCTTAATTGAATTATTTTATAACTCAATCCCAACCGTCCATCCTTAACTTAGTCCTATCTTTACCCTAATTTGGCCCTAACCCTATTTCATACTACAACTTTCAATATTGTCCATTGATTGACATGTCATATTTCCTTTTAATCTTATCCCTTCATTCCAATTTGTCTTTCTATAAAAGACACCTATTATCATCATTTCAACCTTACATTGAGTTCAAGTACACTTGAGGAGACAATTATATTCTTCAATATTTTGTTATCATTGGCATTAGGCTATTATTGCATACTCCAAATTTGAGGGAAATCAAGTACATCAAGTAAAATGGAGAAGGGACAATGGAGGTGAATCAACCATGGTATAGGTAATATTGCTTTATGCTTATATTTCTATGTTGGATTGTGCTTCATTGTTGGTTTATGGATTTAGGGTTTGCGTTTTGATGATTTATGACCTTAACCTTGATTTTTCCCTAATCTACATTTGTGAAACCAATTTGAACTAACCAAATTTGGAAGAAATTTTGAGTTTTAGGTCTGAACCACAACTGTGAGCCTAAACGATGCATCTACAAAAAGCCAAAAAAATGCAATCATTGCTCTAAACGCTACATTCATCCAGATATAGGGAAAATCATTTCATTAAGTTTATTTTTGGGTTTTTCTATTGTTTTTTATTTCTCTAGTTTTAGGATAACATCTTGACATCATAGTTGCATCATATTAGTTTCGGGTTTTGTCAAATTTTGTCAGATTTAGGTGTTTTTATAGCTTTAGGTTTCTCCAATGCAATTGCTAAGGGATTCACCATAATCTATTTCAACCATTTGTCGCAGTCGACACTCAAAAAGCCATAGTCACAATTTTTTGCACTGCATCTATTCTGCACCACATCTGTTCTGAAAGCTGCAACTGTGATTTCCTGCATCACATCTTCCTATTCATTTTAAAATAGGGTTTTTGTTAGGAATTTTTAGGTTATTTCCTTTGCATTCAATAGATTAGGGGTTATTCTATTACTGGTCTCTGGTTTATAGTGTGTGGCTTAGCTCGGAGGAGACATTTGTTTTTAGCATTGCTAACTTGTTTTTTTATTTTGGTTAAGATAGGATCATTTGGCAATATATTTTGGTTTATTCACACTCATTGGGCTTAAAATTTACAACTTCAATTTACATTCATTTGGCTTAAAATTAAACACAACTTGCATTTCTCAATCATGGATTTAAAATAAATAGCAATCTTAAATATTTCACTCATTAGTCTTAAAGTACAACAATCTTGCATTTCACACTCATTTGGGTTAAAAATAACTTGCATTTTTCACTCATTGTTCTTACAAATAATAGATAACTTCATCAAGTTTCTTTGCAACTCTCACATTTTGATTTGGGGCTTAAAAAGAACCATTGTCTTCATTGTCTTGTAAATTTTTTCTTGTTTTGAGGTGTGTATGTTCTTCCCTTACACCTTGGGTGATCTTGGGAATCAAAAAAACTTCTTGAAATTTGCATTATCACACCACACATTTGGTTTTCTTTAAGGTTAATGAACTCTTGCTAGTGTGAGTCAAGTACATTATGTATGATCTCTCCTCGCACCTTGAGTGATCTTGGAGATCAAAAACATTATGCTTGTCTTGATTTTGTTATACCCCATTAGAGTAGGCCTACCAAAGTGAGGCACATCCTTACAAAGAACTCCTTGGTGAGCCCGACCAGTTTTTCCCTTAGGCCGGTATATAAAAGGATAAGGCGAAAGCCAAGTTTGAACTGCCTTGTTGCCTAGCTATTTCGCTTGCTAGGAGGTAAGACCCCAAGTTGTGAGTAAAAGAAAAATTAGTTAGAGTATGATTTAATTTTTATTGGTGTAATGCTTAGTGCAGGGGATGTGTATCACACCCCAAAAGTTACTCACCATATGGCTCACTTGAGATGAGATGGAAATCCTCGGCATTGCATACGTTACTTATTTTTACTTGTAGCTTTCTGAGGAGAGGTTGATTTGGGTTATCCTTCAATTCCAAGAGGCACCTATCTATCCTCTCTTGAAGAAAAGAGTGCAAACACCCTGTAAAGGTGGTGTCCCTCCACTTGAGTTGACGAAGGTTCCAAGTTGTGGACCTAAGGGTTGCACCATTGGCCATTGATCATAGGATAGGAAAGTGTTTTATGTGTGTAAATTATCTTTGATTTACATGTTATACCTATAGAAATTGAGGTGAATAACCTCCAAACATACACATTACGATCACAAATTTTGACATTTAGACCATCCAAGACACCATTTCCGGACTATTTGTTGTGTTTACCATTTATTTTCACAAAAAACAAAATGAAAACCAGTCAAATTGGGAAAAGACAAATTTTTCACTGCATGTCACTATTAACCATAATTGCTTCTCATAACACTGCATTAGCTAAAAACTAGAACACCACAATTGCTTAACAGAACACTACATTTTACAAGCCTTTCACCACATTTGCTAGTTGGCTAATTTTTTTAGGGAATTCTAGTACAATCATATTTCTAATCAATTCTTGGTTGTATTCTTGCTATTATACCACATATTTTCAATTCTCGAATCTTTCATTTCATCCCATCCATTTACCTCACCTTTGCATTAGTTGCATACATCATAGGTCAAACTTTAAGTCTCACTAGATTGCATACCACTTTTGCAAACCTCATATTAGGAAATTTATCAGACTTTAGATCAGACCATAGTCACAAATTCATATTACCTTGACTTTGTATTTCAACCAATTAAGTTGTTCTTTAAATTCATAAGTCTAGTTTGAGGCCACCTTGTCAATTGTCATCATTTTAGTCTTTTTCCCTCGTAAGGTATTGATAATTATATTTTTCATTTTGACTATCTTAGTTTGGTTGACAACCTCCTCTTAGGTTCATCCAAAATTGTTATATTCATATTAAGGCATACTACACCCTTTCGTCACCACATCATATTGGCATTACACTTGCATACTTTAGGCATACAATATATTTTGATCATTGTGACATTATCCTATCTACATTTTGACTATTGTCACTTTGCATCTCTAATCTTGGTACATCATCATTTGGAATCCTTTATATCTTGAAAATACCAAAAACATAGTTTAGTTGCATAACCTAGTCTTATTCTCACCCTTGCATTGTCATTGCTTAGGCTTCATTTTCCACTTAATCACAATTGCAAGTATTTTATGGTCTAAAAATGAATGCAAATGAAGAGAAAATAAATGGACCTATTCCATAAAGATGATGGCATTTACAAATATACTAGCAACATAAAATTTGATTCCTCTTCAAATGAAGCACCTAGACCTCACAATCCTTTTGAAAAATACAAGACCAAGGACATAACTAAGGATGAAATAGAGGCAGCCACCCAAGACCCTGAAGTAGCATGATTTGTGGATAAGATAGTAGCTCTAGACCCCCAAATATTTCTAGAAAATTATTACATAGTGGAGCAAAATTTCCTCATGGATTTGATGTCAACACACTTCAAGCAATGCCAACACCAAACAAGGACACTAGAAAAAGCCAAGGACATGATGCATCTACTCCTATTTACGTTATATCCCACAAATCAATACTACTATGCCATTGGGATGATCAACACAATATTCTACAACAATCCAAATGACACTATTTGGAACACAAACTATGAAACAACCCTTTGGAACTACATTTCATCCGTTTGGATCATCATCCAAGGCCATGGGTGCATCATCATCAAATCCTTTTGGTAGAAACAAAATGCAAAAAAATCATATTTTTGGATCCAAGACACCAATAAACACTTCAAACACCAACACATCACAAGGTCCTCATGCAAGCATTCCCCAGCAAACTAACACACAAGGGCCTTTCCACCAATATGGAAACCAAAACAAACAAGGTCAAAATATTCCCAACCCATTCCAAATGCAATTCAATACAAACATCCCACACATCCCTCAAATTCCAACTCACACTCCACATATCCAAAATAAAATCCTATCACACACTCATAACATTCCAAATCAAAACATACAACACACCTAGATTCAACACCAACTCATCCAACCAACATATTGGATTGAAAAATGCCAACATGGGCCCCTATCATAATGCAGTCAACAATGTAGTGGGCATGTCCCTCAATCAAGTTGATGTCTTAGCTAATCAAATGATTTCCTTACAAAAATAAGTGGAAAACATGCAACTATCAATCAAAAAGACTTATTCAACATAAGAATTATTTCCATACCCCTTTGATAGAAGTTTATGCATGCCTCCATTTCCTCACAACTATGTCATGCCAAACTTACCCAAGTATAGAGGAAAAGGGAATCCCATTGAACATGTAAGAGAGTTCCACGCGGCTTTGATAGGAATTACATCTCATGAGACTATTCTCTAGGAGTCTAGAAAGACAAGCACTTGAATGGTTCACTCATCTACCTACATGCATAAGGACATGGGAACACCTATCCAAAAAATTCATCACTCACTTTTCCAATAACATTGAAATGACATCGCCATAGCCACATTATGTCACAAAAAACAAGAAGGTGAGTCATTCATAACATTCTTCTAGTGATGGAGGATCTTGGCTATTTGATGTCCTATCAACGTTCCTGAGAAACAAAAGATTGTCATGTTCATAGAAAAATTGATCACGGACCTGTTGTCACATAAAACTGCACCCTACTGAACAAGAGTTTATTGTTCTAATGACACAATGGAAATAACCTCAAGGTGTGGGACCTTGCAAATTGAGGTCAAGTCTCCAAAGAAGTTTGGATTCCTCTTCTAAACTAAGTGGAATTTTGATGGTCTAACCCAACACAATGAAAACCTATAACTACTAATCTAACAACTCACAAAGGAAAAGGGATAGAAAGATTACATAAAATGGAAAGAACGTGATGCGCCAAATTTAGAGTTTGTTCCTTCCTAGTTCAGAACAACATAATATGTCAAAGAAATAACTAAAACACCCACTCAAATATGAAGGTAAATGAATTTTATTCAAACATGCAAGAGCTAATGGTGATAATAGTTGAATTTTATTAACATAAAGCTTGAAGTAACCTTTATAATGGCAGAATGCAAGAGTTGTAGGTCTGCAAAAGAAAAATACCAAATAGGTCAAAGGAAGAATCCCTAAAATGAATAAATTTCTTGTCTTTATAGATCAGAAATAACTTAGAGTTGAATTCAAATACCTAACCCTAACTTAACTAGGGTTACAGAAAGATGAATTTTGATTAGGTCTAGAAAATATCTGAATTACACTCATGATTGAACAAACACCAAGCTATAAGGGCTATGACATCTCGAATGAGCCCTAGATAATGAATATCATGAATGCAGGGATAGAGCTCCCATGAAAGTCACTGAAAAAACTCTCTGACCAATACACCTTGATAGAGAATATAGCCTCTACAACACATCAAGGAGTAATGGCACCATCCATAAATCAACACTACATTGAAAAAGTGTAAAAATTTGATCTAAGTGGATCAAATTTGATATGGTAGCTAATGATGTCAGTGAGCAATAACTTTTGTAAATCTACCATGAATCAGGAGCAATTGACCGTTGAAGTTTTAATATTGGCCGTTGGATCAAGCATGGATGGCTAAGATCAGATCCTTAATGGAACTTTAAAACATAGTCATTGATCTCCACCTCTGAATCTAGGTTGTCGATCACCCAGAAATTGCATAACCATCATCAAAGGGACTGCAACAAATCAGTATGATTTGCATGAGTCCCTTCGATGGAAAGAACTCTGCTACCTATCATCTTGCATTCATTTCTCACAAGAACTATCTGATCACCTCACTTCACAATAGTGATGTGAAGTTACCAAGTGATATGTCACCATGTGTCTGATGGACCCTCCAAATTCTCTGTTCAATCACCATCGGGTCCCACCATGCCACACATCACCTACTCACTATCCCTTTTAAGATTTGCATGCTTTAGATCTATGATTATAGGCTAGCGAACAACGACCCAAATCAAACTAGTACAGCCCAACTTGTGCACTACTTAAATTTCCAAGCTTATGCCCACATGCTTAATGCCTTCATCTAATGAATGGTTGAGATTAAAACATCTCACCCTCCCTTTGACCACATGCGCTATAATCCTTTTAGTAGCTCATATTTTAATGTTTCTAAAGTCTTGTTGAAATATTTCACTTCCTTAATAGTTCTCTAGGTGCTCAGGATGAAGCCATGTGATAGCAACCTACTATCCCTTGTGGTATCAGCATCTTCAAAAGATTCTCAGCAGGCTGGTGGGGAATGGTCAAGATTCAACCACTAGTTCAATTGTAGCCCTTAGATCTTGGGCCCACCATAATCACTGCCTCAAACATTGTTGAGTCCCACCAAAGAGACGGGACACATGGCACATGCCCACTATCCCTCCACAAGCCCAGATCTAACATTTGATCCCTCATGGGCTAGCGGGGAATGGCCAAGATTCATTTGTTAAAACACATCTTAACCATTGATCTATTTGAGCTCGATGCTTGCTGACCTCACATGATAATTGGCCCGGCTTGGAAAGGGGGTGTGTGTCACCCGCCCACCAACCCTCTGGAATATTTTAATGAACATTACAACACAACGAGGAAGTAAGGAATGGTTGGGAACAAATCAAATGATCCAACCACCCGTATTGAGAGTTCAAAGTTGCACATGCATAATGTTAACAACTTGAAAAGGGGCTCGCCTAGGTAATGTAAGGTTAAGAAAATAGTAAACCCAAACCTAGGAATCAATACAAATATTTGAATGAGGGGCGACTGAAAAGGCAAGGTAAAGGGTTCAATTAAAGAATGATCGCCTATGACATAAGTTATAACTTGGCCAATTGGGAACTGAGAAAAACAAGTCAATGAGAAAACAAAAAAAAGTGACAAGGAAACAGTACTAGGGTTTTAGGAAGGTTTAAACCCTACATGCAATTCAAAACCCTAATCTAACACAATTGGGAGGTTCAAAACCTTAAAGACCTAGATTCATCAAAAATAATCATGGATTTCAACAAGATACACACATAGGTTCTATCTGATCAGATATAAATGATGTGCATCCAAGGATGGCATAAAATATGTCAATGGGACCTCAAATATCAACTATGAGCCCATTGTTGCACCACATTTTCTGACCTAGTGGAAAAAGGCACCATACTTGAGAAAGCCCTTATTGCAAAAGGGGAACACATACAACAAAACACAAAATTATCAAGGAACTTCAAATGACAAAAGAAAATATTGGGCCCACAATAAGAATGTCACAAATGATGGAGTTGTCAATGCAAAAGGCAATACATGTTGGTCCTACACTCACACTTAAATAACCTAACACATCAAAAAACCCACCTCATGTCCCTGAGCAAACAGTAAATTTCCTTATTGCTAGACGAATTCTGGATTTGATTGTGTAAGAGTTTTTGCATCAACGTTTTGGATCACACCTGGTGATCCATCATTTCCTTTCCTCCCTTGAGCTCTCTCAACTATCCCTGGGACAGGATCACCTTTGAGACCTGACAGTCTTGTTCACACTGACAGATTTGAACGACCACTGACCACACATCATACATAGGAAAAACCTTACGATCTAGGGAAATTTAAACCATGATGGTGGGAGTACAATGCCTTATGTGATTATCACCATATCAAAGGACACTCAAATTCATCATCCAAACAACTTAAGAATATCATACAAGACCTAATAAAAAATGGTGTCATAGAAGTGGATAGTCAACAACTGACCTCTAACAGTGATCATAAAGTCTTTATGGATCCATTGCATGACCATGGAAAAGGGAATCCCTCTAGTTCAGGTTCAAAGACCAATAACCATGCTAACTATACCAATACCGCTTATGACTACAGTACCATACATCACATCGAAGCTGTCGATGACTATTTCAATACCATCACCATAAAAAAAGCCACCAGAATGTGCAGTGAATACATGACAAACCAAGGTGACCGTACAAAGTTCTCCCCCTAAACATCAACAACAAAATTCACAATATAACCTTTTAGACCATTTGGGGAAAACACCTACTCAAATATCTATCCTCGAGTTGCTTCATGTATCCCTCGAGCATAGAGTTGTTCTTGACAAGGCTCTACAAGACACTTTCATTCCAACTAACCTTGATGTCAATTGTTTCTAGGAAATGGTGGGCTACTCTGCTAACACGAGCACCATGTCACTATTCATCCCAAAATACCAACCACAATTATCCTTTGCACCTCGAAGTCTTCATTCATAAACATAAAGTCAGACGAATGTTGGTAAACTGTGGAGCAAGATTAAACATTTGCACCCTTAAATTGGTTAAGGCATGGGGATTCTCTGAAGCATGTGTGGATACGACAAAGAGAATTATCATAAAATCCTATGATGATGAAGAACATTCCTCCAAGAGCATCATAACAATACCAATCAGAGTTATGCTTGCAACATTGGATACCACATTTCAAGTCTTGGACCTAGACCTCCCCTACAATCTTCTCCTCGGTCGACCATGGATCCAAGCCATGAAATCCATTCCATCCACTTACTAGCAATGCTTGAAGTTCCCCTATAGTGGCACCAAAATCACATAGCTGGTGAACCTGACCCATTTCTATTGGAAAATGTGCCTCAACTTGTTGGCTTGGAACTTCCCTTAAAGCTTGGATTTTTTCCCTTTATCAGCCTTCATGTCACGGGATCGCTAAATTTTTGAACTTTGGAACTCATGTCATTGAGTTCTGGAAATTCATAACTTTTTGACATATTGCTAGATCACGAAAAGTTGAAACTTCACAACCGAAGTCATGGAGTTCTGATTTTTCATAACCTCCTGACTTAGCGATAGTGGTTCTCCTTGTTGTCAGCATGTTGTAGGTTTTGATAAATCCCTAACCTTTGATAGAGGTTATGAAGTTAGGATTTCTAGCAACTTAGCGACTTCGTATGAGATTGGTCAATAGTAAAGAATTTGACGTCATGTTGACAGTGCGATGAAATATTTATTGAACAATGATTGTGATTAAAATAATCCAACAGTGCCTGCTAACCCCGCACCTCTTGTGGTGGGTCTCAAGTGACTCCTACGGGGTGTGCAAGATTCAAACAAGTTTCATGTTGGACCTGATGAATGCCAAGTTGTTAAGTGGTATGATGATTGACTATGTAACTTGTGAAGGTATATGGTGTGACCCGATAGGTTGATAAGGACAGATGGTGGAAATTATCAATTGGATGATCATGCAATTCACATCCTTGTTGTGAATTATGTGGTAGTCGTTAGTGTGAATGCGGGTAGCTCGCCTAGTAATTGACATTGGAGGGAAAATTAATTTAAAAACTACTCCAGGGACAAATTAAAGGAAGATTTGATCTTCATGATGGTGACACGGTTTGTAGAGGTGATCGAGATCAAATCAGATTAGATGGACAGTAGGATGCATTAAATGCATATTCAAATTCTTTGTATCTAAATTAAATGGTGTGTGGCTTGATGTAGTAGTAGTTCAGTGGTTCTATGTTGTATGCTTTATGAGCATTGTAATAGGGTGAGGGAGAATGGTAATCTATGAGTGAGGTTGGTCAATGAATTGTATTGCTGCTATGAGTTAACACCTAAAAGTGAATTTTGTAACTTTGTATGTAATCTATTTACTATAATACAAAATAGCTTTACTTGGTGTGTGGGTTTTTTTTCCCGTAAGGGTTTTCCCATGTAAATATGGTGTTCAATTTTGTGTGTTTTTTCTAATTGATTTATTCTGTTAATGTGTTTCTTATTATTTTGTAACTTGGTTTAGGAAGGAATTTCCACACTGGGCTTTCCTTACAAGCGGTATCACAACCTATCCAGTTGTGTTATCCTTGTAGCTAGGGCTAGTTTTTTGTGCTAATTCTGTTTATTGGGAGTCTTGTAGAGAAAACTGATTGTCTTGTTTACAATCTGAGATGGAAAGTACATCAAGAAGAGTAGAAATTGAAAAGTTCAATGGCAGTAATTTTGAGTTGTGGAAACTCAAAATGGAAGACATGTTGGTGGATAGAGACCTTTGGATTGTTGTTTCTAGAAGTATGCCCCAAGGCATGAAGCAAGAATATTGGGACCTCGCAGATAGGAAGGTTAGAGGAGTGATAAGGCTTTGTCTAGTTAATTTTGTTCTCCTCAATGTCCATGAGGAGAAGACTGCATCTTCGTTCTGGAAAAAACTTGGTGACATTTATCAAGGGAAGTCTCTGGTGAATAAGTTATACTCCTTGAAGATGGAAGAAGGTGCATCTTTAGCAGACCATCTAACTTCATTTAATATGATTGTTGCTCAGTTGGCCTTTGTGGGTGTGAAGATAGAGGAGGAGGATCACTGTATGCTTCTGTTATGCTCCTTACCTAACACATGGAATCATTTGGTAATGGCTATTGGAAGTAGAACAACCACCATTAAGATGGAAGACATGGTTTTTTCGCTGCTTTTAGAAGAAATGGAGAGGAAGTCTTTTGAGATGGCTAAGGAGGACCTTGTTGTTCAGGGTAGATCAAAGGAGAGAGGAAAGAAGAAAGAAAAGAAGTATAAATCCAAATTTGAAGGGAGATCAAAGTCTCTTGGAAAGAAGTCCAAGGTGAAATGTTGGAATTGTGGGTAGACTAGTCATATTTGGAAGGATTGCAAAGAAGATAAAAAGAACAACAACAACAACTCTTTAGACAATGACTCTTCTCAAAGTGATGTAGATGCCTTCATTGCTTCCTTGGTGACTTAGGAATCAAATGATGTTTGGTTGATTGACTAAGGTGCATCTTTTCACATGACATCTCATAGAGATTGATTAACTAAGTATGAAAAGTATGTTGGTGGAAACAATTACCTAGAAAGTGATTCATCTCTTGAAATTGTTGGTCGTGGAAGAGTCAAAACCCAATTCCCTAATGGAAGAATCAAAGGAATTAATGGTGTACTACACATACCAAGTTTGGCTCATAACCTACTTTCTGTTAGTAAACTAAATGATGTTGGTGTGCAAGTTACATTCTCGAGTGGTGGCTACAAAATGCCTAGAGGCTCTATGGTGTTGGACAAGGGTGTACATATTAGCACACTATACAAGATAGATGCACATGTTGTTTAGTGTAATAGTGTCTCTGTAAAGTCAAGCAAGGTTTCCCGTAAAGAGAAGTAGCACAAAAACCCTTTGAGTGCAAACTCCTTGGAGGTGAAACTCCCAGCAGAGAAAACAATGTTATGGAATCATAGACTTGGCCTTCTGTGATTATCACTCTATCAAAGGATACTCAAGTTCATCATCCAAAAAACTTAAGAACATCATATAAGACCTAATCAAAAATGGTGTCATAGAAGTGGATAGTCAACAACCGACCTCTAATAGTGATCATAAAGTCTTTACGAATCCATTGCATGACCATGGAAAAGGGAAGCCCTCTAGTTCAGGTTCAAAGAATAATAACCATACTAACTATACCAATGTCGCTTATGACTACACTAACATACATCACATCAAAGTTGTCGATGACTATTTCAATACCATCACCATCAAAAATCCACCAAAATGTGCAGTTAACACACGATGAACCAAGGTGATCGTACAAAGTGCTCCCCCTAAACATCAACAACAAAAGTCACAATATAACCTTTTAGACCATTTGGGGAAAACACCTGCTCAAATATCTATCCTTGAGTTGCTTCATATATCCCCCGAGCACAAAGTTGTTCTTGAGAAGGCTTTACAAGACACTTTCATTCCAACTGACCTTGATGTCAATTCTTTGTAGGAAATGGTGGGATAATTTGTTAACACTCACCATGTCACTTTTTTCAGACCAAGATTATTCATCCCAAAAGACCAACCATAATGATCCCTTGCACCTTGAAGTATTTATTCATAAACATAAATTCAGATGAGTCTTGGTAAACAGTGGATTGGGATTAAACATTTGCACCCTTAAATTGGTTAAGGCATTGGGCTTCTTTGAAGCATGTGCAGACACGAAAAAGAGCATTGTCATAAAATATTATGACGATGAAGAACGTTCCTCCAAGGGTGTCATAATAATACCAATCAGAGTTATGCCTGCAACATTGAATACCACATTTCAATTCTTGGATCTAAACCTCCCCTACAATCTTCTCCTCAACTGACCATTGATCCAAGCTATAAAATCCATTCCATCCACTTACCAACAATGCTTGAAGTTCCCCTATAGTGGCACCAAAATCACAATAGTTGGTGAACCTGACCCATTTCAATATTGTAGCAATCTATGAGGAACACCCAAACAACAAGTGTCGATAAATCGGGAAGCTTCATCATTCCCCTCATCACACTATGTTGATCCTTCCACATTATCCAAAATGTCCACTTCCAAAACTCCATCTTCTGATCCTAAAATCTAGGTCCAAGATAAGGGATGTGGTGAATATCATATGAAATCATCCTATTGTGTCATTCAATTACTTGCACCACCTAATTCATATGGCAAACCGTTAGCAATCAAGAGAGAATCTAAGGTCACTATTCAAGTATCTTCCATGAAAAATTTCACAAAATGGGAAGATCTAAGTAAGGAAGCCATCAATAAAGAGATGTAACTACTTGTCTATATGGAGAAGAAGAAGAAGTTTTCAAACCTAAGAAAATACCTACCAAACAATATGGAAAAGGTTTCAAAATCATGAAGAACAAAGGTTACGATGGACACAGTGGGCTTGGCTTAAGCAAAAAGGGGATGAAAAAACCTTTGCCAGTGTCTAAGGCACTCCTAGTACTAAGGCACTTTCAATAGAGGAAGTGAGTGCTTCTAAGGATATCGAGATATTTGAGACATCTAACAACTACCATACCGAGATCGACTCCAACGAATGGGAATGGGACTCTTACATGTCCAATGACTATGACCTAGCCAAGAAATTCAAAGAACTTGACCTATCTGACACCATGACCAAATATATTGACAATACCTCCATCTTCACATTGTCCTCCCATTCACTAAACCTTGAAAATGTTGATGATAGTATGCCCTTAGTGTACCCACAATTGATAGATTGGGACCAACAAGGACTGCCCGTCTTAGACATATTTGAAAATGGTGAAGCTATTG
>VDFB02289065.1:308128-385892 GCA_007258455.2 Sequoia sempervirens | reverse complement strand
GCTGTGCTGATTTCACTCAGTGGTTGATGTGAACCATAATGTTCAAGGGGCCTATTGGTGTTGAGCTTCTGGATTGTTCAAGAATCAAACATAAATTCAAACCTACTTTAACTAGATTTTTTAAAGAAACAGAAAAAGATAGATCAAAGCTTTAGAACCGAAGAGAATGATAATACATCCAACTTAACCAGACTTGTTATCTCTTAAGGAATTGCTAACTAAAACTGGAAAACAAAATCAACTTGTGATTAACACACAGCTTCATTCATTCATAGTGCTAACTTCAACAACAAATTGTAACTAACCATTTAAACAAAACATAAAATAAGATTTCATTCCTTGAAAGCTTCTCAAATCAAATGATTAACTGAAGATGAATACCATTCAGGAACACAATATGAAGTAGATTTGAATCTGGTTACTTCTACTGTTAGTGGAATAGATAAGCAACATTTACAACTCTAGTACAATCACCAGTGTACAAAAAATGTATGTCTTCAGATTGTTTCCATCTATTCTAAGAGAACTAGAAGGATACATTACTTCCTTCTATCGAACCTAACTCCTACTCTATTGCTACTCTTAATTTCTCTTACTTCTTAGAAAGTTACTACTGTTCAAAATCTATATCTCTATGTCTGTAAACCTCTAAACCTTAACCCTTTTTTTACAAAGAGGCAAAAAATGCCATATATACAGAATGTACCAAATAGAATGTGTTGGCCCCCATTCTAGGGTTTACAAAATATCAGTTCATTACAGGAGGGTCAACCCTCAGATCTTTTCAAAATGAAGTTAATGTTGCATTCAATTGCATCCTCCATGTCTATGTCGGTGAAAGATTGCTTCGGGGATGACCTCTAGATCTTTTGTAAGTATGGCATTTACTTATGGCCTCTGTGTCCACCTTCGAACTTCCATCAGAGCTGCCTTGAATGCCCTGGAGCATTATCATTAATGTCGATCCCCCTTTTCCAGTAGCGATCCTGGCTCACTGTGACTCATGGTTTCTTCCTCCTTTCTGCCTGATTCCCACTCTAGATCTTTCTGCAAGCTGACCATCTCTGGAAGCAACATCAGACTTTTCATTAGATCTCCACACCAATGTTCACTGAGCTACTCCATCAGCTCGTTCACAAAGTAGATCCACACTGGTCACATTTTGTTGACCTTCATCACAGGGGTAGTCAATCAGTCAAGCTATCCAGGGTTTTCCTTTAATTCTCTCTGATTGGTTGACACATGCCACATAAGATCCCTGGGCGGTCAAAATTTGTTCACACCGAATCACATGTCGGTGAGACACTAATCGTGTCTCCCTGATGCGATCATACCTCCTAGTAGCTATCAGCAAGACACACGATGGTCGACAAGACTTCATGTCGAGCTCCCAGAGTCATACCGATATCCTTTTCCATTGGCAAGCTCATCACTATCAACAAGACTCCTGGTAGTTGGTGGAAGGTCATAGCGAGTTCTTCATCTTTTGGCGAAACGCCACCGAGTCGGCGGGAGATCACCCCGAGCTCAAAACCTCACGCCGAAAGCACAACCTTCGGTGAGACAAACAAGCATCGTTGAGACATTACACTGAGGCCACCTTGTCTTTCGACAAGACACCATCAGGTCGGCCAAACATCACATCGGGTTCCATTAGTCACGCCGAAGGTTTAAAACCATCGGTGAGACCATCGCTTGTCGGCAGGGCATCATGTCGAGCTCCTCCATTCTCCCCGAGCTCATTCTGTATCGGCAAGACCCTATCGGGTCAGCAAGAGATTACATCAAAGCCACCTTGTTTTAGCAAGAGCTCATTTCATTTCGGGGAGACTTTGCTTAGTCGGTGAGACCTTTCGCCGAGCTCAAAACTTTCACTGAGACCCTTCATCGATCGGTAGGACTTCTCTCTGAGGCCTTCATCTTTCAACGAGACTCCGCCCAGTCAGCAAGACTTTACCCCTTCAGCCAGACTTCATGGGTCGGCAAGACCTTTCATCGAGCGCAAATATTTCGACAACGCTGACCTTGTGTGCAATGAATTGGCGAGACTTCAACATGTCGGGGAGACATATGAAAACCTACGGTGAATAAAATGTCATGGTGACGAGTGGATCACAAATGAATAACACACTACCAGTCGGCAAGACATCTTAAAGGTCTTGCCGAGTCTTTCCTTAAAGGAATTTTATGCCAAACTGGATTGGGGGATGCTTTCCAACTGAGCTCCTTGAGAAATATCATCATGTGCATGATTTAATCCTGCAAAACAAGGTCTCCATTAGTCCTCAAAAGCATATAAAATATATCATTTTTCACCATTACACTTAATTTTCAACAAAAAGGAACCCAACTTTAACTGAGGTAGAACCAAATTCAGCAAAACAAAAACAAACTCAAGAGGAAAACAAAAGAACTCCCAAGACCAAACCAGACAACCAAAGGAAAAGAAAAAAAAGCAAAAAGAAAGAGGGGGGGACCCGTTTTGTTCCAGAGTCTTCATGGTACTCCTTCCCATGGAAGAGTTTTAGTCTCAGTTTGGCATTGACATCGAGATACATGGTTTCCAAATTATGTCATCATCTCATCTACTGTTGCTTCACAGATTCTAGGGTTGTTCCATTTTGTGAGTTTTTTAGTGTTCTGTGGCATCGGGTCTGCTGTCACATTATTATGATTCCATTTTTGGTTTCTTGTAGACAAAAGTATCTTTCCTTGCTTGTCGACTTGCGATTCTAGTGTTACTCCACAATGTTCTTCCAATGCTTCTTTGTAGCAGTCATCTCATTGTAGGGAGGTTTTGTCGCACTGGGTTTTCCTTCTCTACCTCATTATTACATTTGTACTTGGGTACCTGATCAGGCCTTGTTGTTGGGACCCATTCATGCTTTCTTGCATTCATCTTAGTTTTAGGCGCATGCTTTGCTAGTCTCCCTAAGTTGCACTTATGGGGGGGGTGTTAGTGTAATTAATATTTAATTACACTTGCATAACTTTACTTAGGTAATATTTAATTCCTATGTTTATTTATTCTCATCTTTATCTTATTGAGCTATCTTGTTGCTCAAGATAAGATTAGGGTTATGCATCTTTTCTTTTATAAAGCAAATCATATCTTGTAATTAAGAATTCCTGAATAATATTATGTTGCACATCTTTTTGCAATAGCTTTTCTTTTTCTAATTTTCTCTTATGTGGAAGGCTTTTCTGGTTTGCATTTAAGATCTTGGTTTCTAACAAGTACAAATGTGAAGGTTGATGAGACTATTCAATCTACTAGCATTCCTAAAGTAGAAGATAATGAAGAATCAATTTATAGCTACATTGAAGACTAAGAAGAATTTGTTCCAAAAAATCTAGCAAAGTATGTTTAGAAAAATCACTCTATAGATCAAATCATAGGTGTTATAGATAGTGGGGTTCAAACCTAAAAGAGACTAGAAAGATCAAGTGAACAAGTACATTTTTCTTTACTATCAAACATAAAACCTAAGTCATACAAAGAAGAAATAAAAGAAAAAGGATGGATAGTATGGAAGAAGAAATGAATTAGATAATGAAGAATGAAACTTGGGAACTTGTCCCAAGACCTAAAAACAAGAATTTGATTGGGAAAAAGTGGGTATTCATAAATAAGTTGAATGAAGAAGGTGAAGTGATATAGAACAAAGTAAGACTTGCGTGTAAAGGGTATGCTCAAGTTGAAGGTATAAAATTTAAGGAAACATTTTCTCCAATAGCAAGACTGGAGGCAATCAAGATGTTCTTAGCTCTTTTAGCATTCAAAAATTTCAATGTGTATTAGATGAATGTGAAGTCAATATTCTTGAATGGACAACTTGAAGAAGAAGTTTTCATTGAACAATTGGAAGGATTTCAATGTACTAGTAATCCAGATTATGTTTGTAGATTGAAGAAGGATTTTTATGGAATCAAGCAAGCTCCTAGAGCTTGGTATTCAAGGTTGGATGGATACTTGTAGCAGCAAGGATTTTGGAGAGGCTTTGCAGACAATAATATGTACATAAAAATAGGAGAACAAATGATAATAGTTGTGGTTTATGTAGATGATTAAATTTTTGGAGGTAGCAATGAAGAAATATGCAATAAATTTGAGAAGGCTATGCATAATAAATTTGAGATGCTTATGTTAGGAGAATTATCTTTCTTCTTGGGGTTGTAGATTGTGCAATCAAACAAAAGGATTTTTATTTCACAACACAAATACATAAAGGAGATGTTAAGCAAGTTCAGAATGGAAGATTGCAAACCAGTTGCAACACCTATGGTTACTGGGAATAAGTTAAGTAAAGATGATGAATCTGCACTGATAGACCAAACATTATATAGGTCCATGATTGACAGTTTGTTGTATGTGATAGCATATAGACTAGATATTATGCAGGCAATCAGAATGGCTTCTAGATTTCAAGCAACACCTAAAGAGACTCATGTTAAGGTAGTGAGAAGGATATTTAGGTATTCTAAGGATACTAAAGATTTTGGTCTATGGTATCCTAAGAGTAAAAATTTCACCCTAACTACATATACAAATGCAGATTAGGCAGGACATCTAGATGACTGGAAGAGCACAAGTGGTGGTGCATTCTTCCTTGAAGACAATATGGTGTCATGGTTGTAAGAAGTAGGAATCAATTTCTTTATCTACAATAGAAGCATAATGCATTTTTGTAGCATCATGTTGCACTCAAGTGCTTTGGATGAAATAGAATTTGAAGGATATGAAGATTGAGTGTGAAGACCCTATCACTATTCTTTGTGATAACACCGGTGCAATAAAAAATTCAAAGAATTTGGTGATGCACTCAAGAACAAAACACATTGCAATCAAATATCATTTCTTCATGGAGAAGGTTGCAGAGAAGGAAGTAAGATTGGAATATGTGGACACAAAGGAGCAAGTTGCAGATATATTCATGAATCCATTTCCTAAAGAGACATTTGAGTTTCTTTGAAAGAAGTTGGGAGTTGTTGCTCTCTCCACTTGAATTAAGAGGAAGTACAGGGTGAGGGGGAGCTTGGTCTCCCTGCCGCAAGAAGGGTTGATGATCTTGCAGAATGTTTTTTAGAGGTGGTGAATCATGGAATCAAGTAGAGTCTATCTAAGAAATAAGTTTTTGGATGGTGTAGTGTACCGGTACTATGCGGGTATCAGTAAAGATGGTGTTGACCCTTTTCCATTGATGTTAAAGGGGGAGAAATTGAGTTCAAAATGCTAAGTTGAAGAGATGTTGAACTAAGGAAAGTGTGAGATCAAAATGTTGAATAATCTTAGAATATCATGTCTTCCATAGGGGGAGAAAATTCTACAACCAAGAAATCATTAAGACATATCATTCAGACGTGTTTGGTGGCCCCAACATTTTTGTTGTTTTCCATCAATGATAAAGGGGGATATTATTGAACATAGGTTGTCATTGATGCCAAACTGATGTCAAAGAATTGTTGTTGACAATGGTTATCAAAGGGTGTCAAGGCTATCAAATGAGAAGGTTGTCAAAGATGAAAGAGATTATAGGAGTACTAGAATTATCATTTGAGTTGAGGTTCCAGAAGCATGTTGTTTATCAATGTGTAGTCTATCTAATTGATCATATCCTATATCAAGTAACATGGATCAAGTTGTATTGAGATGTAATTTCCTTCAAATAGTTAGTTTATTTATTATACCATGTCAGCTATGCAACCAACATGAGTGTGGTGGTCTGAAAGGATATATTTTGGGAAAATATTTTTCTAAATATGGTTGGAATTTCTTTCATAAATGTAGTATTGCTTTGTGATTTGGAAGGAGAGTATGTCTACACTAGTTATATCAGTTTCTTGAGTTTTTGGAGGTGAGGCTTAGTGTGCTAGAAGCTTGAAGTGTCAAGCTATTCAAAGTTCAAGGCATGTACGATAAGGGCTGGTAGCATGCAAAATTCAAATCTTGTGTGTAGAGTGAGGATAGGACCTATTTAAGGTACCTATGGTGGCACAAGGTGTCAAGTTCTTTTGGTGTCAAGTTCTTTTGGTGGCAAGAAATTTGTGATTTGACCTTTATATTACATGTTTCATGTAATTTGAATTTAGGTCCATCTTATGTCATCTGAGTTTTGTGTGGATCCCTAGCTGACATGGAAGAGTGTTAATGTAGTGTCATGTATATATTTCAAATGTTTAGATGCATTGTATGTGTGATGAGAAAGTGTGCCGACCGAATTGAAGGTATGTAAGCAAGTGGGTTACATGTTTTGGCTATGACTATAAAAGTGTGAGGAAAAGAGGAAGCCCTGGTATCAGAAGGTCATTCTTAGTGTGGGAGAGTGTCAACTATCTCTAGTGCATATCAGAGTTAAATTTCAAATCTGCCATTATTTTTGTAATTTGGTAGGACTAGTGCTCTACTTGTAGTACTTTTTCGGTAGGGATTATTGTCTATTTTCAGTGGGGATTTTTTTCTCTAGTAGGTTGGTTCCTATAGATTCATTTGGGGATTCATGTCTCTGATAGGTTGGTGCCTACATCACATTATAAAATTCACTTATTATATTCCTGCTTGTGAGATTTCTCACCATGGTTTTTCCCATCTTGGGTTTCCACATACATTTGGTGTTGTATTTTATCTTGTGTTGTGCTTTGAATAATTGCTTGTGTGGTTCAGTGCTCTTCATGTTTAAAATATATATAATAGTTGTAAAAGTAAATGTTTCCAAAATTATTTTGATCTACTAATTCACCCCCTCTCAGTAGATTGTGTGCCCTTCAGTTAATTCTACTAAGGAGTTATTTGGGTGCAAAAAACTTCTAAAAGAGCTTAATTCCACTTTTCTAGTCCTTATTTTTTAAGGTTCATGGTGCAAATTCTTTTGGTGTTTTCAAACCTATAAGTTTGTGTAATGGTATTTATAAAATATTTTCAAAGATCTTGGCAGTTATACTTCAAGTTTTTCTTCCTTTGCTCATTTCCAAGCAACAAAGCAATTTTGTTCATGGGCATCAAACTCTTGATTCTATCCTCACTATTCATTAAGTTTTTCACTCCCTTTTGGGTCAGTGTAAGATCATGGGGGTCCAAACTAGGCCCTTAAGTGGCAATGCAAGTAACAAAAAAAAAGGGTTAGGAAACTTGAAATAAAAATTTGAATAGGTTATTAACATAATTTGAAAAATATGTAAGAACATAATTTATAGTAAATTGAATGTATTTGCTAAGATACTAGTCCTTTTTTGGAAAAATGTAAATCTATTTGGTGAAAATTTGAACTTTCAATGCAATAGTACTAAATTTTTAGGAAAAAATAAAAAGCAGGTGTATGTCTGACCAACCTAAGTACAAGATTTTTTATTTTTTATTTTTTTAACTTTTAATATAAGTAGAAGACACATGCTCAAATGTGCTACATTTTTTTTGTAATTTTTTTGCAAGTAAATAATTAGTTATGATTTTTTTATTATAATTTTTTTTAAATATTAAAACTTGTTTGTCTGGCCACCATAACTTGGTCAAAAATTTATGAAATTCATTTTTTTTGTTTTTTATCCTATAGTATAGGAAGCATAGAATGTGTTGCATCTTTTAGATTAAAAAAATATGAAATTGTTTGAGATTTATAAATATTTTCCAATCAACCTATCAATCAGGACTTTAGTCATAATGCATGACATAGAAGATCAATAATAATTATCTATTAAATTCAAAATAAGGAATATCTTATATTGTTGAAAAGATGACAATTTTCTTAATAAACCCCTTTTATTTCAAAAAATTCGGATAAAAAATTTGTCAGCCACTTTTTGTCATATCGCCACTTTTTGGACCCCCATGATCCTGCATTCACCCTTTTGGTTAATAAAAAGGTTGGGTTATTTCTTAAGGTGGATCTGGTCAAAGCTTATGACAAAGTATATTAGAGGTTTCAACTTAGAGTGTTATCTTGCTTTGTTTTTTGTCCCAAATTTGTGTAACTTATTGAGCAATTGGTGTCGACTACTTTCTTTTCGATGTTGGTTAATGATTCTCCCTCTCCCTCCTTTTGTAGCTCGAGGGGCCTACACTAAGGGATTTGATTTCTCCCTTCTTTCATATCTATTTTGATGGGTTCTTTGAGAGGTCTCAAGCCCTCCTCTCTTTTCCCTCCTCTCTCACATCAACAATTTGTTGATGATACAATATTTATCTACTAAGGAATTTAAGATGATAAAATTTTTTTGGAGGGTAATAAGAAATCGTCAGGGTAATTGATTAGTCTCTTGAAGAGCATGATTTTTTTTCTGAATTCCCCTGCTTATCTTCAAATCAAGCTTGCAACATTTATGAATTATAATTTGGGAAATCTCCATGCTTCCTATTTGAGAATTTTGTTGTGGTGGGTCTAATATTCTTGAGTCCTAGCTTGGGTTGTTGGACAAATTTAATAGAAAATTAGTTGGTTGGAATGGGGTCCTTCTTAGTCAAGCTGGAAAATTGTAGCTTATTTTTTCCACTTTGTAGAGCTTACATGTTTACGCCCTAAGTTTATTTAAGGTCCCAGTAAAATTTGAGGAAATTTTGAACAAATTATGAAATGCTTCCTTTGGTCTAGAACTAAATTCAAAAATAGAATCTCTTTGGTAGCTTGGGATCAATTCTGCAAGCGGAAAATGTGGGGAGGCTTGGGTATCAAAAGAATCAAGAATCTAAATTTGGCCCTTTTATCCAAAAATATTTGGTGTCTCCTTTGTGAAGATTTTGGTTGGGCTTCTTTATTGAAGAGTAAATATTTTTCGAGGTTCAAAAAGTCTTGGGACATTTTAAAGGAGAATAATTGTCTTGATGGGTCTTGCTTTTGGAAGAAAATTATGCCGAGTAGAAAGGTTAATAAGGATGGTACAAGGTGGCTTCTTGGTGATGGAAATCAGATTATGTTCTTGGAAGATATTTGGTGTGAAAATGGGTCACTCATAGATTAACAGTGGGCTCTCCCTTTTAGAGATTCTTTCTTAAGGCTCTTTGGTTTTTGGGTGGTTGATTATATTTAGGATGGTAAATGGAAAAATATACAAAGTGAGGACCCTTCACTTGCTGACCTTCAAGATTTCCTATCCTAGATCCATATTCCTTCTCATCCTAAGGCTAACCAGATTATCTAGTATCCAAACTGATAATGGTTTGTTTTTTTATTGCTTCAACTTTTGGAAGGTTGTTGGGTAAGCCAAACTTGTCTCCCTTTTGGAGTGGGTTGTGGAACAAATATTTAACTCCCAAGATCAATATTTTTTCTACCTTCTTGTGTAGAATAAAGTTTTTACTTTCAATAATCTTTGTAGAAGATGGTTTTCCCTCCCTAACAGATGTGTTTTATGTAAATGTGATTATTAAAATGATTTCCACATCTTCCTTGAATGCAATTTTTAGGATATATTTGGGGAAGATTCCTTTCCCTCTAGAATCTTAACTAGTTGTTTCCAAATTCTTTTGAGGATTTCAAGGAATAATGGGCGTGTCCTTTGTCTAATCCTTCCCTTCTAATGCTCTGGTCTTTGATGTCTCTTCACATAGCTTGGAGACTCTGGAAAGAGAGGAGTGATTATATCTTTAGAGATGTGAAGCTTAAGGAAGAGGTTGTTTTCTTTAAAATCTGAAGGGCTATTAAAGAGAATTTTGAAGTGAGGTTTTTGGAAAGACCTTTAGATGTTCAGAAGATAAAGTTACAATCATATGATTTGATGGTTGCTATCAGATGGAACATGGTGTCTGAAATATCCTTTCCTCTCAAATAATTAAAGAATCCTAGAGAGAATTTTGTGTGGAGAAGACCACCTCAAGTGTGGATTAAAATTAACTTTGATGGGGTGGAAAAGGGGAATCCTAGGCCTATTGGTTATGTGGGGTGTTGAGAGATGAATATGGTATTCTCTTATCAAAGAAAACCTAGTTGGACTATTGATGCAACTATCCATGGCTCTCTTGATATGATTCACATGTTTGAAGATGTTAGGATATCTCACATTTTTTAGGGAGGGTGACTCATTGGTGGATTTTTTTATTAACGAGGGGGTTAGGCTAATGACTGTTAAAGTTTGGGAAGGGTACAGATCAGTACCCATTGAAGTTATTTCCATATTGATAAATGATGTCAAGAACAAATTATGAGGAGAGATGTGATGGGTGTTTAATGAGTACCCATAGTATCACATGTTTTGTGGAATTTTTGAGCCCATTTCCATTTTCTTTAGTTTGAAAGAGAGAATATTTTAAAGCTTATAGTGGATGAAACTCTTTGTGGAAATGGGAGGTGATTGTAGCAGGGTAGAACCACTCTTGTGTGATGGTTTGAGAAAGAAGCATAAGGTGTGGAAAATATTAGAAGAATGGGCCTCACTCTATTTATAGAGCGGCTCCATGGTTTTGATATTTAGCCTTGAAGCTTTATGTTAAAGGATGGAGAAACAAGGCCCTCATGATGTATGGTGTGGAGTTATCAATTACTAAGGATTTTATCACCTTGATATCGCATCTGTAATTGTAAGTTCAATTTTTTTCAAGGATAGGAAAGGGAATGGGGAAGTGTTGAACCAATTTTTTAAAGGAAATGAGAGGGAGAAGCTAGTTAAGCTTTCTTCATGCGGGTATGATAGATTATCTATCAAACCTATTTGGGTCAAAGTTGCAAAAGTGATCATGCAGTATGTCACCTTGGATGTTAGGTATATTGTGATTCTCGGTGTGCACTTTAATTTTCTTAGTCACTTTAGACATAAGCTCCTGGTCTCATTTTCATTCTATTTGCTTTCCTCCCTAGAATCTTTGATGAAAGTTCATGTGAAAAAACCTAAGTTACATATTTTAAATGAGGGATTGATTTTTTTAATCATGCAACACATCAAGGCTAACAATCCAACTAAGCCCCTAAAAGGAAAAGACTCTGGTCATAAGAAAACCCTAAAGTTATGGAGTATTCTTCTTCTAGTTCTAATAATAGAGACAATAAAGAAGATGATGAACGAAAATTGGACTCGGAGGTTGGGGATGACTTAGTAGAGGTCCTCTCTTCCTCTCCCTCATATTCAAGTCCTTAAAAGAGGAGGAAGTCAAGCACTAAGCAAACCCCATGTAACATGCCAACCCTTAACACAATCAAAATTTCTAAATTTACACCTTGCGAGTAAATAAATTAGATAACAAGTCATTGCAATAAAAAATTTCTTTCTTTTATTGAGAATATAAGAACAAGATGTCATATTAGATTACAATAAAGATTTCATTTCATTACAATAACTTCATAAGTTACAATAGAACAAGAATACATACATTTACATACATAGCTCTAATGAGCTTTAGAACAAATAGTTGTAACATGGCCCAAGATCCTTCCTTTCAAATCTTGGTTCTTTTGTCCCATATTGTGGAGGAGAAGCATCACTCAAGTTCTTTTCCACCAACCACAGACTCATAATGTGGTCCCCCGTACATCTATCATTTGATAGATGGCCCTTCCCTTCGATGAAGAGATTGGTATAGTAATCAATAACTACAACCAACTAAGCATAGTGTTGTTTCCTACATAACTAGAAGTTGTAAAACGTACAATCTTGGTTTGGCATGTAATACTAGATCACAGTGAATTGACAGTGTAGTCTCAGTAGTCACACAACTAAGTGGAGTATCGTACATTCACACTAGTTTGATCAAAGAGTTCTCATTCAGTACTTCAAATGGAGTCATCTATCACATACACTACTCAGGACCGATTTGACATAAGGCTATCTAAAGCTATACATAGGTATATCCTTCAATGGATAGTCCTTCACCCCATATAACCTATCACCATATAATATAATTTGAATAAACTTACTTAACTAGAAAGTACACAAGCTAGGTATATCCTTCAATGGATAGTTCGTCATCCCAGATAACCTATCTTCAAAATAATCTACTTGGAATAAACCTACATAACTAGCAAGTACACAAGCTAGGTATATCCTTCAATGGATAGTCTATCATCCCAAATAACCTATCTTCAAAACAATCTACTTAAACAAAAGTGCACAAACTCCTCCCATACTGTATTATGTATCCTAGGAGTAAACACAATCTTTCCTAGTTAAATCAACAACTTAGCTAAGTGTACCATATGTGCCTTTCATGTTCAATCAAGCCTAGTATATAATACCTATACTAAACACCCATCTCCCACTATGGAGTAAAATAAAAACACATTGCATGGTGTCAATCGAATAATTATCACAATAAAAGAGGACTCCATTCAAGAGTATCACCTCTTTGACTAAAAAGGGTTTACACTATGAGCCTACTCTTGTCAATACAATATCTTTGTGTTTGAGTGTCTATTGTCACAATCCAAGTAGCAGCTCTAACCCACTAGTTATCTATAATCAAGTAATTAGCCATGAGTAACCCATGTGCAAACATATCTAGTATAATTAAATACCTATGTTGTCACCATATCTAGTATATTTAAATACCTATGTCAAGCAATCTCTCCTATCATGGAGTACTTGAAAACACATTATGAAAGCAACATAATAGCTTCAATTTCATTTTCTAATTTCTCTAATGCATATACTGGGAAAGACATCTCAACCATGCACACAAGACACATCATTCAAAAGTAAAATAACAAAGAAGAATAAATCCTCATGCATGTTATCACTTTCTAACAAAAGACAACAATGCAGCCCTCTCCAAATAACAATTAGCTTGAAACCAACTCTCAAGAATGTTACAACTAAACCCTCTCTCTCTCAAGTTGATAGCTTACTCCTCTCAAATATCTCTCACTCACAAAGTATGTAAAACTCACTCTCTTTCTCTCTCAATGCAAAGTAAAGCATGGCTGGTAATAACTTAGAAATAATGAGCTGCAAAAGATATGTAATCTCTTGGGGAAAGAATGTGTCTCACAAGTGAAAATGGAAGAATGATAATAATAATCCCTCTCAATTGAAATGGTACACCTATTTATAGGGCATCCAATCATTTAGAAAACCTACAATTTAGGCATGTCGAGTGACAACAAGTCATGCAAAGCAAGTCAGCATAAAGGTGGCGATGAATAAAACTCATACTCAACAAAAATTCAAACAGATCGACTTACCTCTTTGATAGAAATTCACATACCAATTCAAAAAGCACATGGAGAATTCAAATTCTTCTCCAACAAAGACATCTATAGAAAGATTCTTCAAGAGGTGGTGCCAAATCCTCTTCCTACTATCAAGTTGGTGCAGTTTCAGGAGTGAAATAGTCAATCATATTTCTGCAACACTTAGCAAGTATCAACTAAAATAAAGGATGAGTCAATTAGCAAAATTAAAAAATGAGACTAATTCAAGCATTCTATAGCTATCAATACCAAGTGGAAAGCCATGCAATAAATTGTGTGCTATCCTCAATGATAATCGGTTTCCACTAGTAGCCTAAATCTTTTAAATCGGCTTCCATAGACTTGGTCAATATCGACCTTCATACATAGTCTATACCGATTATAAGTAAGCCTTATGAATTGGCTCAATGAATAAGAGATAGTCGATCTCAAATATCATATTGAAATTTCCTTCAATAAGGTAGTGACCTACTTGCATTCAACTAAGTCTTTTATGGCTTAGTGCATTGGCGTCAAAAGTTTTCCATACTTCCTTTGGCTATGTTGATATGCTATGAGTGGCTTTAGATGCTACTTTTGTTGTTTTAGAATTTCACTTCATCATGTCGTGCTCATCGTGGTCTATTCTCTTTGTCTAAGCCATGGTCCACTATACTATTTCATCAATATACTATACATATACATATCTTCCATAGCATGAATGCTAGTATGTATATATATGTATATATAATATTCTCTTACCATACTCATGCATATAGTTTACATATATATTTATATAGATTTGTATGTGTTATCACATGTTATGATATTAAATCATGTCCACATATAATTATATACTCCTTAGTATATCGTATATTAACTCATATACATATACTAGTATATACGTTCAAAGTAAATCATTTATTAATGTATATATATATATATATATGTTTGTATGTAAGTATTATCAATTACATGCATATGCACCTATATATATTAATATATTGATATTATCTAATATTTATAATATTAGACACATACATATTCTTCTTCGTCGATAAGTAGATACAAAGTGTAGGTATATGCATATATCATAAATGTGCAACCGAATCCTTATGCATATTATATAATTGTATGCATGAGTTACTATTCATCTTATATATATTCTTATCGATGTAGATACGTACATACACTTATTCAACCACACATACAAGCATAGTAGGATAAAGAAGGAATCAAAAGCTCAAACAGATAAACATCATCCAATCATGTATTCAGTAGTAAACAAGACCCTCAAATGCAAACATAATGGCTAAGGATGACCTACCTATTACCCACAAACTGACTCAACTCAATCATTCTAATGTGGTGTGTGTTTATGCTCGAATAGTTTACTTTTACTAGTTACCCAACCAAGATCTTCTCCCAAGTGATACTTCCCCTCCCATAGAGAAATGAACATTTACCTGCAACCTCTAACACATGCACATGACAGTCAATTGTTCACAACATATGTAGTATACATAAACATTTCCAAAGTTAGAATAACAATTTCAATAACCATCTATTCACATATATGCAGTATTTCACCATGATTAACATCAATTGAGGTAATATCAAATGAGACAACATCAAATGAGATAACATTCATATTGATAACAAGGTACAAGCATATTTTATTCATCTCCAGAATTCACATTACTTTCATATTTACCCTATGTAATAATAGTAAATAGTAACTTCACAATTGGGATGTAACATAATTTCCTTGATGTGAATCATCGTCCCTAATGATCTATAGCCTTTTAGCATATAGTTAAAGTCAAATAAAGTTTTACTTACTATTTTCAAAATACGTAATATTTGTAAAACAGTCATCCTATGTAGCAACCTTGTCCTCCCTGGACCTTGCTTCGAGTGTCCTCACTATCGCATAGGGAAATCTCATATGCCTCACACATACTTACTCTCCCAAAGAGATTTCATACATTTTCATATATACACATTCTAGATATAGTAGTAACTATACATAACACCTAAGACATAGCAATTGGAAATCATTGGCCCATGAATTTATCCTTAGTATAATCCAAATAGAAAAGGAATAGTGATGTATTGCACACTACACCGTGGGTCACATCCTTCCCCTTTGGTAATTAAACTTTTAGACAACTCATAAACCAAGTTCGTCCATCACTTACACATCCATTTTCTTTACCATAAAGCATTTATTCTTGATTACTTGTCCATTATGAGCATAACATTGCTCTTGGACACCTGTCATATTCCAACACTGCTTCATACCTAAGATTTGTATCGTTAATGTTTCATCAATCTCTTTGATCTATTACTCCTTTTTGACATTCTATCAAGTCTATGGTTTACTCTATTTCTAAGCCTATTTTAGCTTAATAGAGTTTCCAACCTTCCTTTCCATATAATGGTCCAAACTTCAATGTTAAAAGTTTATAAATCATTCAAGATTTAGTCTACCATTTTTTCCTATTTGGCTATAATATAGTATACATTCGTTCAACTGAATGTCTCATAGTATGATTATTTTTTGCACAACCCTATCATTATTTTCTTGTTCAAAACTAGAATTGTTGGAAACACAAGGGCAGACAACTGAGAGGGGGGGGTGAATTAGTTGTCACATAAATTTAAACTTATTAAGCTTTTTAACCTTATTCTTAGATCTGATTAATAACCATGAAAGTATAAATCATCAACACATCAGAAACACACATAACACCAAGATTTTTTATGTGGAAACCATGTTAGGGGAAAAACCACGGTGGAGGTCAGTCCACAAGATTATACCCTGCTAAAAGTATAATGAAGAATAAATGGGGAATGCACATGCATTCATGCACACTGCTTAGAGCTCACTGCTCAAATACAACAAGGCTTACTACCCAAAGGAAGACACATTGTCTTATAGAAACATTTGGATTACATCCTCATGATTTTGAATTGAGAAAATAGCATCTACTAATGCCTGATTACAAATTCTGGTTAAGCACATGAACACTTCTTCACACTCTGCTCACTCTTCTTCACACTCTACTTCTGCCTTTGAATGCTTAGTAAATTATTCATGCATCTCATACATGTGCATTCCATCAAATGAAATAAACAATCACTTATATATATTTGCAACAAGAGATTACATCGCTACATGTTGGCTTCAACAAAATAATAAAACATATGCAAATTGTCAACCCAAAACAATAAATAATTTTTGATGTGAATCAACCAATGTCATCCACAACATAATGAAGACCCAAAAAAAATCCTTGAACACAAAACACCTTGAAAATTTATTCCACAAATATCCACAACACGCTACAAACACCTTGTCGGCCATGAACATGAAAAACATGAAAACACAAGAGAAAATCACCAATCACGAGCACAATGATCAATGTAGAAATGAAACATAGATAGAGAATGGTCTAGAAACATCCTCAAACATCATGAATCACCAAAGAAGCATCCAGATCAATTGAACTTACTAGAATCACATCATCTTCATTTAGGAACACCAACTGGAGCAACATAAAAACTGTTAGAACACAACTGCTCATAACTCGATCAAATCTTCATGTGGATATTTGAAACTTAATGTGGATAAACTAGATATACTCGACAATAAAACCTTTAATCCACAACATCTGATCATCAATATACTAGGCTAACCAACAGACTGAACTTCACTTCACCACTGACAACCTGCAACTTATTCCATTACAATTTTCTCAATATCCTTGACATATACAACTTCTAATGTATTAAAGGCCAATAGTGCTGACATCAATGACAACCACATATCAGCAACATCCAACAATCTCCCCCTTTGGCATTGATGGCAACACATGATGTGAAAAACACCATCAATGCAACTATCTCTTAGCATTTTCTCCCCCTTAGATTTTAACTCTTTTCTCCTCAACTCTTTCACATCACTCTTTTCCCCACAAAGTTTTTCACATGACTCTTCTCCCCCTTTGACATCAATGACAAAGATACACACAAGCTTTGAACTACATATCTGAACATATGACTACTCCCCCTAAGTAGCAGCCACTACAACATCAATCCAGATCAAGATATGACTATGAAATGCATAGAGTGAGGCAAGTCAATGCATCTTAGTTTTGATTAGGAGGGGTAATCACCCCTAGCTTCCCTCTAAGATACTCAAAAGTATCCCTAGGCAAAGGTTGGGTAAAGATGTCTGAAATTTGTTCCTTAGTAGGCACATACTCCAATCTGACTTCCTTTTCACTCACCTTCTCTCTCAAAAAGTGAAATTTGATAGATATATGCTTGGTCTTTGAATGCAACACCAGATTCTTAGAAATGTTAATTTCACTTGAATTATCATAGAATATAGCAATAGGCTCATCATACAAAAATCTGATATCTTTCAGCATCTGCTTCATCCACAATACTTGAGTACAATTGTTAGCAACAACAATGTATTATGCCTCTGTAGTAGATAAAGAAATAAAATTTTGCTTCTTACTTAACCATGAAATCAACTTCTTTCCCAAGAAAAATGCACCACCACTAGTACTCCTTATGTCATTTACATCTCCTGCCCAATCAACATCAGTAAAGGCACTCAAAGTAAGGTCATCATCTTTAGGATAACATAGGACAAAATCAATTGTCCCCTTCAAGTATCTGAAAATCCTATTCACAACAGTCACATGAGATTCCTTAGGATCATCTTGAAATTTTTCAACAATGCATACAACATTCATGATATTAGGTCTAGTTTGATTCAAATAAAGTAATCCAACAATCATTGATCTATATCTAGTTTGATTTTCTTTCAAGGAATCATCATCTTGTGTCAACTTACATCCGGTCACCATAGGTGTACCAATTGGCTTTGAATCTTCCATACCAAACTTCTTTAGCAATTCTTTCACATACTTGGAATGAGATATAAAGATCCCTTTATCTAGCTAAGTAATTTGCAATCCCAAAAATAATTTCATCTCTCCAATCATAAACATCTCAAACTCACTCTGCATCTCATCAACAAACTTCATGCACAAACTATCATCTCCTCCAAAAATGATATCATCAACAAAGAATTCAACAATCAAATCTTTATCATGATCAATCTTGAAATAAAGATTACTATCAACAGTACCTTTGTTAAATCCAAGCTTCAACAAATACTTGTCCAATTTGGCATACCATGCTCTTGTGGCTTGCTTGAGTCCATATAGTGCTTTCTTCAACCGAAAAACCATATCTCCTTGATTAGTCAATTGAAATCCATCAAGTTGCTCAACATACACTTCTTCTTCCAATTCGCCATTTAGAAATGTTGACTTGACATCCATCTAATAAACCTTGTAGTTTTTGTAAGCATCATAAGCAAGAAATAGTCTCGCAGCTTCAATCCTAGCAACAGGGGCAAAATTTTCTTCAAAGTCAATTCCTTCCATTTGAGAATATCCTTTACACACTAGTCTTGCTTTGTTTCTAACAATTTCACCGTTCTCATTCAGTTTATTTCTAAAGACCCATTTAGTACCAATTACATTTTTGTCCTTAGGTCTAGGAACAAGAATCCATGTATCATTCTTCTCAATCTGTTGTAGTTCATCTTTCATTTCTTCCACCCAATGTTCATCTTTGCATGCTTCATTGTTATTAGTAGGCTTAGTCTTTGAAATCAAACAATATTCTTCTGCAATTTTTCTCCTAGTTTGAACACCTTTGTTCTTATCACCTATCTTCTCATCTTCTAAATGATTTAGTCTTACATAAGTTGGAGTCTTAGGATGTTCTTGAACTTCAGGCTCTTGTGATCTCTCTTCTGCACTTTCACTCGTTCCTTCCTCTTGATTTTCATGATTCACTGAAATGATCTGAACTTGATTTAAAGTTTGAACCTTCTTTCCTTTGTTTGAACTAGTATTCTGATCATCTGAATCATATCCATAGGTTTTGGATGGTCTAGCTATGTCTTCATCAACCCTGACATTTTCACTTTCAACAATTTTCCTCAATCTCTTATTATAGCATTAGTAGGCCTTACTTTTAGTAGAATAACCAAGATTCCTTCATCACTCGGCATCAAACTTTCCTATATCTTCATCTCTTTTGATATAGCATTTACTCCCAAAGATTTTGAAGTATCTAATAGTAGGCTTATGACCATACCATAGCTCATAAGGGGTCTTACCAATATCACCTTTAACTTGTACCCGGTTGAGAATGTAAACAAAAATACTCACAACTTCTCTCCAATAGATATGAGGAACATTTTGTTGTTCTATATTGTTTAGTATGTAGACAAGGAACTTTACATTGATTTTCTTTGAGAGAAATAGCATCATAGTTCTAGCAGCTTCTTCAATTGTCCTATTCTTCCTTTCCACAACTCCATTTTGCTGAGGGGTCTATGGTGTAGATAATTGTCTCTTTATCCCATGTTATTCACAAAAACAATTAAACTCATTGGAAGTGAATTCACCACCTCTATCTAATCTCAGACATTTAATCTTCAAACCTGTCTCTATCTCAAGTACCATAGCCTTGAAAATTTTGAACTTCTCTAGAGCTTTAGATTTTTCCCTTAAGAAAGTAACCCAAATCATTCTAGAATAATCATCAATGAGTAACATGAAATACTTGTATCCTTGTAAACTTCTATCTCTAGAAGGACCAAACAAGTTAGTATGCACAAGCTCCAACACTTCATTTGAATAATGTTGTTTGCTCCAAAATGAAACTCTAGTTTGCTTCCCTAACTGACATTCCTTGCATATAGCATTAGTAGGTTTTATCAACTTAGGAAGATCTCTCACAGCCTGAGTAGAACTTATCTTGATAATATTATCAAATTTTACATGACACATTCTCCTATGCCACAACCAACTTTCATCAACTTGAGCAATAAGACAACTATTACTAGCAACACTCAGGTGAAAGATATTACCTTTTGTTTTTGTACCTAATGCAATCACATTTCCATAACTTCCCAATATGCTACACTTTCCATCCTTTAATTGAAGATTGTATCCCTTATCAACCATCTATCCAACACTTAAAATATTATGCTTCAGACCTTCCACATATAGGACATCATTAGTATTATGCTTACCATCAAGAGAAATGCATCCTCTGCCATGGATTACACTTGCTTTGTCATCACCAAATCTTACAACACCACCATCATACTTTTCCAAGCTCACAAACTTACTTTTATCACCTGTCATGTGATGAGAGAATCCATTGTCAATCACCCATTCATCTTTCTCTTCAACTCGAGTAGCTAGGGCTTTCTCCACATTTGTACAACTAGCAGATTCAGTAGACACAGGAATATTTTCCTTGATAGCAATAAATACCCATTCTTCCTCACTTGCATTCCCTTTATCAGATTCATCATCTGTCACACCTTCATCGGCATCATAATAACACTTCCTTTGAAATCTAGGCTTGTTAGGTCTTGACTTAGGAACTCTTTTCGGACACCTTGATGCAAAATGACCTATCTTATTAAAAGAAAAACATTTAATAGGAAACTTCCCTTTATACTTACCTTCTCCTCTAGCTTCCCTTTTGACAATAAGTGCTTCAAGCCATCTAGTTTTCTCTCTTCTTCAATCTCTCTCATTTCCTCCTCATACTTGAATATCTTTCTAGAAGAACTTTCACCCAAATCATATCTCTATTTATCCCTTCTAGTGGTAGTAGCCTTGAATGCATATTCTGTCTTAGGAAGAGCATTACCAAATTCACTCAACTTAAAAGCATCAAGCTTACCAATCAATATTTCTCTAGTTACATTTGTCATAGTCTGGAGCTCCTCAATAGCAGTAGCTTTGACTTTGTATGCAGCAAGCAAGGATCTGAGCACTTTAGCAACAATCTCTGATTCTTCCAACTATCCACCAACACATCTAATATTGCACACAAGTTCATTCACTCTTTGCATGAAAGAAGTAATATTCTCATCATCACCCATTCTCAACATTTCATATCTCCCTTTCATACTTTGTAGCTTAGCAATCTTCACATTTGCATCACCTTTATACAAAATTTTCCAAATTTTTCCAGATCTCATAAGCAATCTTTAGATCCATAACATTTGTCATCTCAAAATCAGTTAGAGCACTCAACAATGCTTCCTTAGCACTGATATTGTACTCAGCATCCTTAATCTCAACAGTAGTAGTAGGAGCATTTTGTGGGATAATATACCTATTCCTTGTAATGTTCCAATAGGGTTCACCAATGCATCTTAAATGACACTCCATTCGAGTCTTCCACAGAGAATAATTTGTTCCATCAAATCTCAAACTATCCTTCTTATATGTCACCATCCCGGATCACCTCAAGCTATTAAACTTCTTCCAAGGAACCTGGCTTTGATACCAATTGTTGGCAACACAAGGGAGAAGAATTGAGAGGGGGGGTGAATCAGTTGTCACAAAAATTTAAAATTATTAAACTTATTAACCTTATTCTCAAATCTGATTAATAACCATGAAAGCATAAATCATCAACACATCATAAACACACATAACACCAAGATTTTCTACGCGGAAACCTTGTTACGGGAAAAACCATAGAGGAGGTCAGTCCACAAGATTATACCCTATTAAAAGTATAAAGAAGAATAAATTGGGAATGAACATGCATTCAGTAACATTACCTAGAACTCACTACTCAAATACAAGAAGGCTTACTACCCAAAGGCAGACACATTGTCTTACAAAAACATTTGGATTACATCCGTAGGATTTTGAACTGAGAAAATAGTGTTTGACAGTTCTAGTTAAGCTCATGAACACTTCTTCACACTCTACTCACTATTCTTCACACTCTGCTTCTTCCTTCAAATGATTAGGACATTATTCGCACATCTCATACACGCGCATTCCATCAAATGGAATAAACAATCGCTTATATATATTCACAACAAGAGATTACATCGCTACATGTTGGCTTCAACAAAATAATAAAACATATGCAAACTACTAGCCTAAAACAATAAATAATTTTCAATGCGAATCGACCAATGTCGGCCACAACATAATGAAGACCCAAAAAAAATCCTCAAACATGAAACACCTTCAAAACTTATTCCACGAAGATCCACAACACGCTACAAACACCTTGTCGGCCATGAACATGAAAAACATGAACACACAAGAGAAAATCACCAATTGTGAGCACAACGATCAATGCAGACGTGCAACATAGATAGAGCATGATCTAGAAATATCCACAAACATCATGAATCACTAGAGAAGAATTCGCAACAACTGAACTTACTAGAATCACATCATCTTCATTCAGGAACACCAACTAAAGTAATAGAAAAACTGTCAGAACACAACTACTCATAACTCGATCAAATCTTCATGTGGATCTTTGAAACTTAACATGGATAAACTAGATATACTCAAAAATAAACCCTTTAATCCACAACCTCTGATCATCAACATACTAGGCTAACCAACAGACTGAACTTCACTTCACCACTGACAACCTGCAACTTATTCCATTACAATTTTCTCAATATCCTCGACATATACTTCTAATGTCTTAAAGGCCAATAGTGTTGACATCAATGACAACCACATATTAGCAACATCCAATAGGAATAACCTTCTCAGGAATACTAAGCAACTACTTCCCACAATCTATTATTTTAGGACAGAAATCCTATAAATCAAGTTTCCAAATAGTGTTGGTTACTTAGATGAGTCTGTCTACTAGAAAATTATGTCAATTTTACCGACATAGACATATTGATATGTCTCATTTTCTACCCCTTTTCCTTTGGAATCTCAAAGAGTATACATGTCCTATCGATGATGACATCCGATGTTCATTTCCTGGCATACTAGACATTATCTTGCCACATTTTGTGCATCCTCTTACTCTATCTTTTCTCAGGTTATAGTGGTTCCTCATTTGACAACTCTCTTTGTCATTCCAATGTCCTAACTCCCTCATTTCATTCCCGAATCTTCCAAAATTTTGGGTATATAGGTTCTTTTATATCCAATAATAGTCTATTCTTTGACTAAGTGAAAACCTATTTTACGATCTCACACCATCTTTAATTCCCATGTAATAATGGTTACAAGTTTTATGGAGATAAATCCCATTTATCTTAGGTCATCCATATCATGGATTTCTTCTATCCTTGGATTTTTTTCAAAGATGTAATCCATCTTTCAACTCATTCTAATTTTCCCGATAAAAATTGGTACTAATTTCGAGTATTAATCCTCGTTCAATCATGTTGGTCCCTAGAAGATATGAAATTTAATTGCATACCTAATTACCAAGAACGAACATTTCTCATTAGCTCCATGAATTCACTTAATCATATAGGAGAGTCCCAACTTTGGTATATCCTAGTTGAGCACATGTAACAACCCCGTTTTACTTAGTAAAATTTCCAACATTTCATGCTAAGTGAAAATTCTATGATGTTATAACAATAGATGCTTCCCTTAGAGAGTGTATCCCTTTTAATATAAGAGCCACTCAAAGTGGAGTATTGTCAACAATATGACTTCCTTACAAGAGAAATTAACCAAATAGCTACTTTAACTCAAGAGGTATCCCACCTATGTTTCCATTCATATAGAATTTCATAAGCTCAAGTGATTTACACATTCACATGGGTGAATCTTAATCTCAATATTCCCTTCCAATTCTTAGGATAGAGTCCTCAATCATTGACTTTATAGGTTACTCTACCCCTATAGGTTCGAATCAAGACCAAATGTACAACTCAACCAAGTAAGTTATTTATAACTTAAAGGTTTGATGAGTAGTCTAGTATGTACCCAACTCAATAGGTTAAACTTAACCTAAGGTCTCTCTTTTTATTCAAATGAACTTCTCATCCCAATTAGGTTATTCTAAACCTAGGGTTTCATTCAAGTAAAAAGTATGATCAATTAGTCATTCTCATAAAGAGATTTTTTATGTGGTTTACATAATGTCACATCCTTCCTTATCTTTTACTCCATCTCTATGGTTTATAGCTAAACCTTTTCATCCCCAGGTCTCTTAGCATAGTAAGCTACAGTGTCAAGTCACTTCACAACATGGATATATTTCATAATATGTAGTTTTACTGTCTATGTATAGAAACAACATCGTTATCCAAATTTCCCATACAAGGTATATAGGAGTAAAGAGACACTTTCTTCCAATCACAAGTAACCTAGATCTTCCCTTGCCAATCCCATATGAAATTATCTTCCCTATCATGATCAAATTATCTGCCCATCCTTTTCTAAGGCATCAATAATAATTGTGTTTGATCTTCCAATCAAAGAAATATAAGGTATGGGATGATAATAGGTCGTAATCCTTGAACTTTCCATTTATCTTTTTCCAAAATTCCCAATACCTTTTCCTTGTGGTCATAAAATGTATGACTTAATTAACATCATGACTTGTGAATAAGTCATTTGTTCTTCCAAATTGAAAACATATCGACATTTTCTGTTGGTTGGGGTACTCAATTTGAGTTAATCCACTCTTTTCCTTCCCCCCTTAGTGTTTCCACAACATTTGATCTACTCAAAGTTAAACTCTTAGCAATACTTGCTTCTTTGAAAATATTTGCCATTCCTTGTTGTTGGCTTTCCATTACCTTTTTCTTGCCCCAGTGGTAAACTTTGATTATACTTTTTCCCAAAGTCAAATTCATCATTGTTTTCTATCTCATAGATTCAACATTTTGGATCATCCAATAGGAGATCTAACGAATAATCAACTTAGAAGTTAAGAGGCACACTAATATTCCCATTTTATTTCCAATATCCTTTTTGGTGAAGGAATATCCATACTCCTAGGCCTCTTTTGTTGATATACCTTTCAACTTAGAATGTTGTTTTCCTTACAAATTCTATTGATTTGACACATAGTGCCTTATTATATTCCATTTCCTTTTGGAACTTCTAAACAAATGTTGATTTTCGTAAACATGTTGGTGAGTTCATCTTATACTCCAACCAAACTATGTACTATCTAAACCTTTGGTCAAGCCAATCTGGTTTACCACTTTATGTTTCTTTCTCATATTCACCTTTTTGAGTGACTTTGCCCACTTCTTGGTAATTTATTCTCTCATAACCTTTTTTTATAGATACCAAAGTTGTTTGGTCTTTTTTTTCTTATTTTAATCAAAACTCCAATAATCTCATTGATTTTGGTTGGTGGAACCATGCCCACTTCGTTGATTACTTCTTTTTGACCATTTTGGTCTTTCCTCCTTTCCTAGGTACTAACTCTTTTCTTCCAAGATCCTATACTTACACAAGAATTAGATTTTTGTTAGGAGTTCTCCAACCTTGTGGATACCTCCTTTGCTGAATTTCTACTTCGATCTAATTTATGCTGACATTGCATACACATAGATTTGTAGTGTTTTCACTAATTCCAAGAATTCTTCGACTCTTTACAACTATAGGTTGCTACTATCGAGGGTTATCCCATTTATTTCCATCCCCTTAGAGTCATATAACTATTTGTAGGATAAAGGTATATATTGGTTATTCTTCCTAACCTTCATACATAAACTGATTGTATAATCTTTCGTAATCCTATGTAATATCATAAGTTTTTGGTTTAGGAGTTCCTACTCCAGGGATGGATCTTAACTAGTCCCAATTTTATACAACTTTCCAATAATTCCCATCTTCCTTTTTACTTCCCTATGTTCTTATCTCTTTCCATTGTGGCGCAAGAACTTTTCAACCATTATCTTCTGATAAGGTTTATGCATTGTTATGTAATGATCTCATAGGTTTCAATGTAGAACCTGGTAACTCTGATACCACATGTAACGTGCAAACCCTTAACGCAGTAAAAATTTCTAAATTAACATCTTGCAAGTAAATAAATTAGATAACAAGTCATTGCAATAAATTTTTTCTTTCTTTTATTGAGAATATATGAACAAGATGTGCCGGATTACAATAAATATTCCATTTCATTACAATAACTTCATAAGTTACAATAGAATAAGAATACATACATAGCTCCAATGAGCTTTAGAACAAATAGCTATAAGATGGTCCAAGATTGGTGCAGTCAAGGATGGAGGGTCCAGGAATAGGACTGTCCAACCTTGCAACAAGAGTAAACACAATGGAAACTCAAAGAATTGGAATAACAATCCCACATGGGGTATAGAAAATGATCAATTATTCACAGGCAACATGCCTTGTGTTCTGGCTTACAGTTTACATAATAATATGGAGTTAAACCCAAAAATACAACGCAGATCGAAATCCTTATATCATATATCTTCCTACTTCTCCCACTCTCTATGACTATCACTATCTCCTAATTCAACTACACACTACTTATATATATCAATTCCCAGCTCCAAACAACGTCAACATCGGCCTCAAGAGGTCCCGAACCCCAAAGTTGATGAAACGTGTGAAGGTCAACCAAAGCATATGGTTCTCCATTGATCCTTGGTTAAACATGATGTAGATCAAAACAAAGGCCCCACAATGAATGTACATCCTTATGAAATGGTTTCCTGAGCTCCACAAGTCACGAAATCGTTTCACACACTTGAAAAGCCAAGACTAGTCTGTGAATTCTCTCTATCCAATTACAACTAATATTCTGTTAGCGATATATTCATACTAATATCTCCAGAACACTTAAATTTTGGATATAATGTAGATGTTACAATGAAGATCATAAATCTTGCTCTGTGAGTTCTAATGTTACAATGCGGTATAATGCGGTATGAAATATTGAGACTGGGTCCTGACAGTTAACTATTGAAATGCAAGAAAACATGAATACAAATATTTTTTTGGTTGATGCAAGATTACTGGCAACCTGGGATGCTCCTGCATTAGACACCTGAGGTTGAAGAAAAGTGAGTCTCTCACTTTCCTGGGGCTAGAGGAAAACCAATGCGGTCCACCTCAGCCTAAGAAATCCATGATGAATGTTCCTCTGGTATTCCTTTCCATCTGACTAGATACTGCTTGCATTTCCTTCCTCTGGTATTACATCCAACTCTTCTATCTAAAATTTCCTCAATTTTCTCCTGATGATGTGCTATCTGGTCCAACAAACCAGCTTCTCTGTCCTCTGGTGACTCTCCTTGATGATATTGGTATAGGTATGCAATGTTGAATATAGGTGATATGCCAAATTTTTGTGGTAGCTCCACTTCATATGCATTTCCAGAATCAAACTTCTAGATGATCTTACAAGGTCCAAACTTCTTCATCTTAAACTTATTATATGTCCCAACTGGAAATCTCTCTTTTATCAGATATACCATTACTTCCTCTCCTACTGCAAATTCCTTATGTCTTCTCTTCTCATCTGATTTCACCTTGTAGGTATTTTTCATCTTCTCTAGGTGCTCCTTAACTTGAGTATGCATTGCTTCCATGAATCCTACAAAATTATTCTGCCTTGGCACTCCTTTTATTCTCCTTACTAATATCTCTTAATTCTACTACTCCTATGGGTTTTTGTCCTGTAACAATTTCAAATGGTGTCTTCCCTGTGCTCTGGTTTACTGAATTGTTGTATGAAAATTATGCTTGTAGTAGTATTAAGTCCTAATTTTCTACTTTACCTTTATTCAAACGCCTCAACAAGTTCCCCAAACTCCTATTTACCACTTTTGTTTGTCCATCTGTCTGTGGGTGAAATGTTGAACTATACTTCAAATTTGTCTTCATCTTCTTCCACAATGTTTTTCAGAAATATCCATTGAATTTAGTGTCTCTTCCTGATACTATACTCTTTGGTAGTCCATGTAACCTCACAATGTCTTTAAAAAATAGGTCTGCAACATGTACTGCATCACTGGTTTTCTTTAAAGGTATGAAATGTGTCATCTTAGAAAATCTATCCACAACCACAAATATAGAGTCAAATCCTCTTAGTGTCTTAGGTAATCCCAACACAAAATCCATGCTAATGTCTTCCATTCATCTCCCTCTATGATCTTGATCTGATGGTATCCAATCTTTAGGTCTATCTTGGTGAAATACTTTTCTCCACTCAGACTGTCCATGATGTCATACATCATAGGTAATGGGAATCTATACTTCACAGTGATCTTATTGATAGCTCTTGAATCTATACACATTAGGCTCCATTCTCCATATTTCTTAGGTGCAAGTACAACCAATACCACGCATGGGCTCATACTTTCTCTGATCAATCCTTTCTTCAGCAGTTCTTATATCTATCTATTTATCTTTGCATTCTCTGCTTGTGTCATATGGTGTGCAACTTTGTTTGGAAAACTAGCTCCTGGAATAAGATCTATATGATGACTGATACTCCAGATTGGTGGTAATCCACCAGGATAATTCCCTTATACAATATTTTGGTACTCTGTCAATAGGTCAGTGACTTCCTTCTCCGGTGATTCTTCTCTTGCAGTGATTCTCTTTACATCTAGGGCTCCACACTTCCTTGGAATCAAAGAAAAACACAAGTTTCCATGTCTCAATCCATCCAAAAAATTTCTTCCATTTACCAAATTGATTCTAGCTATTCCACATACTTCACTTTCAAGTTCATATTTCAAAGGTGTCAAGGTGATTCTCTTTCCATTGGACATTATGGTATAGGTATTCTTTCTCCTGCCATGTATAGCTTTCTTATCATACTACCAAGGTCTACCCAACAAAATATGGCATACATCCATCGACATAATATCACATAGTACTTCATCATGATATGATCCTATATGAAATTTTACTAGACATTGCTCACTTACTAGTATCTTGTGCTCATCCTGAATCTAGGCTATCCTATAAGGCTTCAGATGTTTTCTTATTTTCAAATTCAACTTTGTCACCATTTCCTCAGAAACTAGGTTATCTATGCTACCGCTATCAATGATAACTTTGCAAAACTTACCTCCTACTTTGCATCTAGTCCGGAATAAACTTTTCCTTTGCAGTGATTCCTTAGGTACTTCTTTCTCCTAGAATGATGCTCTCCTCATGAATAATGATTCTCCCTTCTCAAGACTTCCTCTAGAACTCGGTGATTTCACTGGTTCTTCCTTCGCATATCTGGTTCTTGCATGATTTTCAATCTTCTAACTTTCTTGGTGACACTCAAATGCTCTATGTCCTTCTCCTCCACACTTAAAATAGGTTCCTCTGAAAGTCCTCTTGTCATATCCTTTCTCATCTCTCTAGTATCCATCATTGTGGTAAGAATTGTAGCCTCCTCTATTGTGGTGGTAAGAATTTTTGTCATCTCTCCCTTTATGGTATGAATTGGAATCCCTCTCTTCCTTGCAGTATGAATCTTTATCCTTGTTTTGCTCTGCATATTGTTTTTCTACTTCAGAATGTGACCTTCCTTTCTGAAATCTACCTCCTCTTCCTCTTTTCCTTTGTCCATGTCTTTTGTTTAGCTTGTCCTTCACCTTTAATGCAAACCGATATGCTTCATCTAATGAATTCATCCTTACCAGACTCAACTCTTCTTGAATGTTCATCCTCAACCCATTGATATATCTTTCCACTTTCTCCTTGCTTGCTTCACTATATTTAGTCTTGATGATGATCTTATGAAATTCCTCAGTGTATTCTTTCACAGTATTTTCCTTCTATCTTAGGTTTTGCAATCTCTTTAGTAGCTCCAACTCATAGTCCGTGAGTATAAAATGGTTCTTCAATTTTGTCACCATTCTATCCCATTTCACAATCTTCTCTTTACCTTTTATATTTCTCTCCAATTGAACTTCCTTCTACCATATTGCAGCATGTCCTTTTAGTTTATTCTTTGCAAATCTCTCTCTCTAGGTCTTCAATTTCTTCATATTCAAAGTATTCTTCAATGTTAGTTATCAAATCAATAAACTCTTCCTGATTTAGGATACCGGTATAGTTCAAAATCTCCATTCTAGGTTGCTTTCCTATTTTTGAAATAGCCTTCAACATATTAATTTTATCTAATTCTTCCTCTTCTGTGGTTTCTTCAGTTAGGTTTGCAACTTGAACTTCATCATCATCACTTTCATCAATAGGTCTAGGGTTTAAGCATTTTCTTATGTCTTCTTCAACAACATCCAATCTCACTGTCATTTTTCACATCATTTACATCATCTCATCCATCTTTCTAGCAAAATTAACAGTAGTATGAATTCTCCTTGGTGGCATCTCTTCCTAGCATATGGTGCAACTTCCTCAAGTCAACAATCTAGCTACAAGGTTGCAACTGCCTCACAATCAAGGATTTGTTGACAAACACAAGTAGGCTGCCTCAAGTTGGCGATTTTTCCACACAAAGATCTTACGAAATGCCTTGCTTAACTTTGCTCTCCTCTCCCAAGGTCCGCAACCTACTCTGATACCACTTGGTGTAGTCAAGGATGGAGGGTCCAAGAATAGGATTGTCCAGCCTTGCAACAAGAGTAAACACAATGAAAACAGAAATAATTGGAATAAAAATCCCACATGGGGTATAGAAAATGATCAATTATTCACATGCAACATTCCCTACCTTTCGGCTTACAATTTATAGAATGATATGGCACTAAGCCTAGAAATACAACACAAATGAAAATCCTTATATCATATATCTTCCTACTTCTCCCACTCTTTATGACTATCACAGTCTCCTAATGTAACAACACAATGCTTATAAATATCAATTCCTAGCTTCGGACAAGGTTTGCATCAGCCTCAATAGGTCCCAAACCCTAAAGTTGATGAAACATGTGAAGGTCGGCCAAAACATATGGTTCTCCATTGATCCTTGGTTAAACATAATATGGATAAAAAAGAAGGCCCCACGATGAATGCACATCCTTATGAAATGGTTTCCTAAGCTCCGCAAGTCACGGAATAGGTTCGCACACTTGAAAAGACAAGACTGGTTTGTGAATGCTCTCTATCCAATTACAACTGATATGTTGTTAGCGATATCTTCGTACTAGGATCTCCAAAACACTTGAATTATGGATATAATGTAGGTGTTACAATGAAGATCATATATCCTGCTCCGCTAGCTTTGATGTTACAATGCGGTATAATGCAGTATAAAATATTGAGACTGGGTCCTGACAATTAACAACTGAAATGCAAGAAAACATGAATGCAAATATTTTTTTGGTTGATGCAAGATTTCCTACAACCTGGGATGCTCCTGCATCAAGAATCCTTCCTTTCAAATCTTGGTTCTTCTACCACTTGTTGTGGAGGAGAAGCATCACTCAGGCACTTTTCCGCCAACCGCAGACTCATAATGCGGTCCCCGCACATCTATCATTTGATAGATGGCCCTTACCTTCAATGAAGAGATTGGTAGATTAACTAATAACAACAACCAACTGAGCATAGTGTTGTGTCCTACATAATTATAACTTGTTAAAAGTACAATCTTAGTCTAGCATGTAATACTAGATTACAGTGAACTGACAGTGTAGTCTTAGTAGTCACACAACTAAGTGGAGTCTCGTACATTCACACTACTTTGATCAAAGAGTTATCATTCAATACTTTGAATGAAGTCATCTATCACATACACTACTCAGGGCCAATTTGACTTAAGGATATCTTAAGCTACACATAGGTATATCCTTCAATGGATAGTCCTTCACCCCATATAAGCTATCACCATATAATATAATTAGAATAAACCTACTTGACTAGAAAGTACACAAGCTAGGTATATCCTTCAATGGATAGCCCATCATCCCAGATAGCCTATCTTCAAAAAAACCTACTTGGAATAAACCTACTTAACAAGAAAGTACACAAGCTAGGTATATCCTTCAATGGATAGTTTGTAATCCTAGATAACCTATCTTAAAAACAATCTACTTAAACACAAGTGAAAAACCTCCCTCCCATATTGGATTATCTATCCTAGGAGTTATACACAAGCTTTCCTAGTTAAATCAACAAATTAGCTAAGTGTACCATATGTGCCTTTCATGTTCAATCAAGCTTAGTATATAATACCTATAATAAACACCCCTCTCGTACTATTGACTAAAATACAAACACATTGCATGGTATCATTCAAAGAATTATCATAATAAAAGGGTACTCCATTCGAGAGTATCACCTCTTTCATTAAAAAGGGTTTACACTATGAGCCTACTCTTGTCAATATACTATTTTTGTGTTTGAGTGTGTATTGTCACAATTCAAGTAGTAGCTCTAACCTACTAGTTATCTATAATAAAATAACTAGCTATGAGTAACCCATGTACAAACATATCTAGTGTAATTAAATACCTATGTTGTCACCATATCTATTATATTTAAATACCTATGTCAAGCAATCTCTCCTATCATGGAGTACTTAAAAACACATTAAATGAAAAGAACATAATAACATCAATTTCCTTTTCTAATTTCTCTAATTCTTAAGCTAGGAAATACATCTCAACCATGCACACAAAACACATCATTAAAAATTAAAATAACAAAGAAGAATAAATCCTCATGCCTGTTATAACTTTCCAACTAAAGACAACAATGCAGCCCTCTCCAAATAGCAATTAGTTTGAAACTAGCTTCTCAAGAATGTCACAACTGAACTCTCTCTCTCTCTCTCTCAAGTTGATAGCTTACTCCTCTAAAATATCTCTCCCTCACAAAGTAAGTAAAACTCACTCTCTTTCTATCTCAATGCAAAGCAAAGTATGGCTGGTAATAACTCAGAAATAATGAGCTGCAAAATATATATAATCTCTTGGCGAAAGAATGCATTTCTCATAAGTGAAAATGGAAGAATGAAAATAATAATCCCTCTCAAGTGAAATGGTACGCCTATTTATAGAGTAGCTAAGCATTTAGAAAACCTACAATTTAGGCATGTTGAGTGACAACAAGCTTCATGCAAACCAAGTGAGCATAAAGGTGGCAATGAATAAAGCTCAGACTCAACAAAACTTCCAACAGATCAACTTACCTCTTTGACAACAATTCAAAGACCAATTCAAAAAGCACATGGAGAATTCAAATTCTTCTCTAGCAAAGACATCTACAGGAAAATTCTTCAAGAGGTGGCACCAAAGCCTCTTCCTACTATCAAGTTGGCACGGTTTTAGGAGTGAAATAGTCAATCATATTTCTGCAACACTTAGAAAGTACTGATTGAAATAAAGGGTGAGTTGATTAGCCAAATTAAAACGTGAGACTAAGTCAAGTATTCTACAACCAACAATACCAAGTGCAAAGCCACACCATAAATTGTGTGCTATCCTCAATGATAATCGGTTTCCACTTGTAGACTAAAGCTTTTAAATTGGCTTCCATAGACTTGGTCAATATCAACCTTCATACCATAGTCTATATCGACTATAAGTCAACCTTATGAATCGGCTCAATGAATAAGAGATAGTCGATCTCAAATATCATATTGAAACGTCCTTCAATAAGGCAGCAACCTACTTGCATTTGATTAAGTCTTATGTGGCTTAGTGTGTTGGCTTCAAAAGTTTGCTATACTTCCTTTGGCTATGTTGATATGTTATGAGTGGCTTTAGATGCTACTTTTGTTTTTTTAGCATTTCACTTCATCCTGCCATGCTCATGCGTGATCTATTCTCTTTGTCTAAGCCGTGGCCCCCTATACTATTTCATCAATATACTATATATATATATATATATATATACATATCTTCCATAGCATGAATGCTAGTATGTATATATATGTATATATAATATTCTTTTACCATACTCACATTTATAGTTTACATATATATTTATATATGTTTGTATGCATTATCACATGTTATGATATTAAATCATGTCCACATACAATTATATACTCCTTAGTATATCGTATATTAACTCATATACATATACTAGTATATACGTTCAAGGTAAATCATATATATATTTGTATGTATGTATTATCAAATACATGCATATGCACCTATATATATTAATTTATTGGCATTCTAATATTTATAATATTAGACACATACGTATTCTTCTTCGTCGATAAGTAGATACAAAGTGTGTAGGTATATGCATATATCATAAACATGCAACCAGATCCTTATACATATTATATAATTGTATGCATGCGTTGTTATTCATCTTATATACCTATATACATCTGATGTCTATATATTCTTATTGGCGTAGATATGTGTTGTCAATTAGATTTTCACCCAGCTGAATACAAGATTCAACAATCTAATGACACATGGAAACCTTCTTCAGATGTCAGTGATCTTAAACGAAGAAGGAATCTCTAGAGTGAGCTGGTTCTCTGAATGATTGATCCTATTCTAAAGCTCTTCTGAGAAAAGGGATAGAGAAAGATGACTTGAAAATAAAGCCTATGACTAACAAATGATTCACCAAACTTATGAAAATTCAGACCTAACCACTCATAATAGTTTCTCAATCACAATAATCCTCACAATCTCATTAGCACATACTTCATCAATGATTTGCATGAAGATCTAGAAAACTAAACATAACATGCAACCTGAAACATGTAATTCTAAATAAAGGTTTACAATAGAAAGACATATAAGGATTTAAGTTTGAAAACACAAATACATCAGATTGCCACTACAAAAATTAGACAGAAAATCAGAAGGAGAAATCTGTTGTTCTATTAAAACTAAAAGAGTATTTTGTTTGAACTGAGTACACTGATTTTACAAGCCCAAGAATGCCAAGAGCAAGAAACTATATATTGAACTAAGAAGGAAAAGACTAAGTCTTTTCAAAAATATATCTCTCAAGAAACCCTAATCCGAGCTCACAAAGAAGCTCAAGGAAAAAAGCTTCAAATTGTCTCAAAAGACTGCATAAAAGCAGAAAAAAGCACACTGCTTTTATGATCAAACTGTAAAGCCTCTAAAAATAGGATGGATCTACTTTAAAAGCCAGAAAAACACCTTATCTCTCCAAGATAAAGCTCAAACTCGACCAAGAGGAAAAAGTCAATAAAATCTGCTAAAAATAGCAAGAAATCATAAAACAATTTATAAAAGATTGCTTTATGCTTTAGCTTTACATCACTGCAGATTTTACAATTTGTCTATTTTTTGCAATTAAAGATTGCAAAAACTTTTTCAAAAAGAATTACAACCTTATCTCTCCATTATAATGCTTGATTTTTCTAAAAATCGAAAAAAATATGGATATACCTCATGTCTTCTTTTCCCCTAAATTAATTCTTCAATCAACAATTGATCAATAAAAAAGAAAAACACTAAGGCATGAATTAGGGTATGAAGCCTTTACCAAGGTATAGGCATAGAATGGAATGCCTTAGGTATTGAAAATAAATGCACAAATAAACAAAAGGCTATGTAAATCGGCCACTCAAACTTGAATAAAGTTTAATATCAAATGGAAAGGAAAAGAATGAAGACCCTAAGTTCGAATTAGGGAACATGGCAAAAGGGAGATAACCCTAATCTCTAATTCATTCGCACTTGGGATTTTTTTGGAAGGCTCGCTCTGCAAGCACCACCACCACAATGTATGTTAGGGTTTGACAACTGGAAACTTCGTTCGGCCTCCTCAGTTGAGCTTTCTTTCACTCCGATTTCGATCACATTCGACCTCCTCAGTTTGGAGTAAGTGTTTGAATGTGATTCATTTGTTTTTTCTCTATTCTTTGAGCTTCTTTGATGAGAAGAGAGCCTCACAGGCCGCTACCATAACACAATTTCTAATGTATTTACTTTCATCTCTACACTCCTCTCTTTTCTGGTCGCGAACATATGAATCAGGGTTCTGATCTGGAGCCTCCATTTGAGATTTTTTAGGCTGAATCCTTCTTTAAATGTGTTCGACCCCTTCCTTAGAAGAAAGGTAAACATCATCATGGCCTTTTATTATGTTTTTGGAGGATAAAAGGCCATAAGGCCGCGGCCATATCACAATTTTTGATGCAATTCTATCTCTTGTGCTTGTTGTTTTGTTACTTTTTGATGCTCCTTCAACCTACTGGCCGCCATGTATAAGCTCAAACTAGACGCTTGGCTTGATTTTGAAACTCCACAAAGTTCTGGACGGGGCTCCAGGTAACAATGGTAAGCCCTCATTTCTCAGAAGGCCTACAAGCTGGAAAAGATGATAGGCCATGAGCATATGATATTCTTACTGATCATTTGAAATGTTGTTTCAATTATTTGTATTCTGAAATGCAAAATCTGATATGGGTATTTATTATTTGGAGCCAAGAGCTCCACTCTAGGCTGCGGCCATGTATATTGTTGAAAAGTCACTGTAAAGCTTTCTGGGTTTGACCCATGAAAAGAATTCCTTTCCTCCTTCAAATTTGAACAAACCCTTACATGGGTACTTGTAAAAAATGAAGAAAATGTATTATGTTGTTTCTCATAAAAAACCCTATCATGGGAAACTCTGAAAATAATAGAAAGCATCTATTTCGTTTATTTGTAGAATTCTCCATATGGGTAACCTAAAATGGCATTAAATCTGACCCAACTTGGCTTTCCTTCTAATATTATGTTTCCTCCAAATTTCTGCATATGGGTACTGTTATTTGTGGAAAGGAAAAGGTACTTCAGCTGTGTCACTAAAAACCACGTGACAAAACCCCATGTTGTTGTTCTGGTAAAATACCCATATGGGTAAAGGTGAAAAACTGTATTTTTGATCAGAAACCCTAGTGTGAGTATGATTGAAAGAACAAGCAATCATTTATATCACTACCATGGCATTCTTCTTTTCTTAGTTTCCTCTTAATTTGAATCTGTAAATTACTCTTCCAATGCATACTCTGATCATTCTGAAAATGATTTTTATGTGTCTAAATCCTTATCAAATCCATTCATATTTCTTTTCTTTATTTGATATTTGAAATTATTTGAAGATATAGTTTGGAACATGACAAAACAATTCTCTCAGCAATGTATCTTGATTGTTTCTTTTCAAAATAACAGTGATGCAAAACTTAAAATAAAGCAACCTTTTGCATTCTCAACTAAAATGAGACTGGCTGCTTTGCTAAATCATGCACTTCTTTTAATCGAATATACTAGTTAGTGCACTGATCTTGTCACCTCCCACTATTCAGATGGAAGCTGAAAACTTTTCACTTGTCTTTATTATGTAACATAAAACTATTTCTTGTAGAAATACTTTCCTAAATGAACAAAATCTGAAACTCATACATACCTTTGTCCTCTTTTGTTGAATAGTGCTTCTTGTAATTAGGCATTATGTATGCCTGTTCACTCATAAGAAACAGAACACTATGATTTAAATCACAAAAATGATGTACTGTACTCAGTTGAATTGATTAAGCAGATTAAACTCATTGTTCACCTGTAGCTTTTAGAAAGCATTTACCTGATTGTTATGAATGCACAGTTGGTTTAATGCTTGATAGATAATTTTGTTTAACTCTTTCAGTTTTATATCATTTATTTTCCTGATGAATATGATGATGTAATTACTATCTCTTTATCAGCTCACTTGTAATGAATAAGGGAAGCATGCCAAGCTCTACCCTTGTGGGAGCCCATTTTCCTCCACATGCTTGGTCTTCAAATAATGATCAGCTTCATGATTTTCCCTATACTTGCACGAGGAAACAAACAATGTTAGCATAAAAACAAGATAAGATGATAATGTTGATGTTTCTCCTTCAACTTATGTCTTTGCACTCTTCTTGCTTGTTTCAGTGCATGATTAATATCGGACTGCATTATTGTTGGTGATTCATATAGGTATCTTCATAATCGGAGCCTCTGACATCCCCCTCTTTTCTCTTACAAGTCAACGGAGCTCGAGAAGACAAAAGGTGCAACATTTCAGCGTCAACCATCAGCCAATCAGGCAATGATGATTATGTTGTTACTTATGTGATTTCTTCTTTTACATCTTCCATAGTGTAGTGTGCTATTAGTTATGCACTGTGACAGTCACATCCATGACTTGTGTGGATATTTGATTTCATCTTTTTTCTTTTCATTTCGAAAAGAAAATGCATTTCAATGCAATGTTGTATTATCATTTGGATTCTTGTAACCAAATGAAGCTATATAAATATGAATCATTTCATGAAATAAAGAAAGCATTTGAAATGCTCTGTTGTTTATATGCTCAATTTTTTACTTCATTTAATCTTGGAACATTGAATAGCACTTTTGAAATCCTAATTCTTCGTTTAAATGCACAACTGTCACTTGACAAACAATGAACATATGCAAGCAACACTTAAACATAATCTGTAATTTCACCTTAAGATATAACAATGTTCAGCCAGCTCCACCAATTGAGCTGTGGCAAAAAATTGGTAACAATATGTACATACACTTATTCAACCACACATACAAGCACAATAGGATAAAGAAGGAGTCATAAGCTCAAACAGATAAACATCATCCAATCATATATTCAGTAGTAAGCAAGACCCTAAAATGCAAGCATAATAGCTAAAGATGACCTACCTATTACCCACAAACTGACTCAACTCAATCATTCTAATTTCTAGTGTGTGTTTATGCTCAGATAGTTTACTTTTACCAGTTACCTGACCAAGATCTTCTCCTGAGTGATACTTCCCCTTCCCCTAGAGAAATGGGCATTTACCTACAACCACTAACACATGCACATGACATTCAATTGTTCACAACATATGCAGTATACATAAACATTTCCAAAGTTAGAATAACAATTTCAATAACCATCTATTCACGTATATGCAATATTTCACCATTATTAACATCAATTGAGGTAATATCAAATGAGACAACATCAAATGAGATAACATTCATATTGATAACAAGGTACAAGCATAATTTATTCATCTCCAAAATTCACATTACATTCATATTTACCCTATGTAATAATATTAAATAGTAACTTCACAATTGGGATGTAACACCCCACCCAAGAAGAAAGTCATAAAACTTGCTCTTGGTCTGAAGGTTTCCAGATGGGTGATGAAGATGGGGGGTGATAATGTGTAAAGGAAGACCATTCAACAGGTGAAGGATATTGATACTAGTTAGAGAAAAGGCAAAGAGAAGGTGAATGAAGAGGTCGTGGTTGCAAAAAATGTGGGTAAAGTGTTGGGAAGTCCTACTACTGGTTCAAGAAAGGTTACTTTTGATTCAGGTAACATCCATCCCCTATTTGAATATTTCTTCTATCTTCATGAAGAAAGAGAGGATCTACTTGATGTTTTAGGAATGGCTAAGGAAGGGGTAACTTGTAATTTTAGACTAACCAAATGGTTCATGATGGAGCTCAATAAAGTGAATGTTAAAGTCTGAGAGCTAAAGGAGAATTTTTCTAGTGAAATAAGGGGGTGTTCTTCTTTAGAGTTGAATGAGTTAAAAGAGAGGTTGTTGGAGATAGAGAATTATTTCATGGAGCTCAAAAGGTATTATGATGAATGCATTCAAGGTTTGGAAAAGAAGATTCCAAAAATAAACTCTAATATTGAGAACCTTTTAAAAATCAACTATTGTTCAATTAAGAATAGTGTGGAGACCCTTAAAGTTCTCATGGAGAAATTAAAAGAGCTAAAGGAAGAGCATATGAATGTTGGGCTTCATGGGAGTGACAATATGAAAGAGCAACCCACTAAAGAGAAAGGTAAAAAGAATGTGATGGAAGACGAGAAGGGTCCAAGTGCTAGGACCGAGGGGAGCAAGAAAAAGTCCTTCCATGAAGAGAAGAACAAGCTGCTTTCCATGGTCAACTTGCATTACAATCAAAAGTGGAGGTGGTGAAAACCCTAAAGAATATGAAATAGGCCTTTTGGTTTTGTGCTATGTGTTTGTTTTGTTCTATTGTTGTTTTGATGTTTCCTGGCTATTGCTAGACTGCGTTATTTTTAGTATCAACAACTTTTTCTTGTAAGGGGTTTCGGGTCCCTTAAAAGCCTGTTTTTCCCTTTAATCAAAATAATTAAATGATTTTATCAAAATAATTTTAAGATGATAAAATTTCAAATTTTATGATTATTAATTTATTTAATCTTTTCCTATTATTATAATATTACTATTATAAGTTAAACATACTTAGTATATGTTTCAAATATATATATTTAATAAATATTTATTTTTATTTATATGCTTTATTTCTATATATTTAGTGGTTAGGTTCATTAATCCTAAATATTATGTTCAAAATTTAGTTTATTGATAAAACACAAGTTTATAATGATGTAAACACATTTCAAAATAACCCATTTTTAATATAATATTGATAGAAATTTGTACTATTTCATAAATTTTTAAAATAGTTATGTAAATGTACTTCTTTCTGCCATTTGTGTAATCAGACTTTACATGTCATTATCGATAGTGAAATTCAAACATAGTAAAAATCAAATCAAATCTAGTAATCCCTCTCTCCTACAAGTAATAGATATGCCTACATCAACTCATTCAAAGAAAAATGTACTATGTCAGGGATACATGGAGCACTTATTTATCATTCTTATGATGATTAGTTATTATTGTCAAGAAAAATGGTTATTACATGAACTTCTTATGATAGTTAATTAGAAAATACTGAATTAAATTTTGATGTAAATTACACGTACAATTACAGTATAAAAAATTATTTAATTATGCAAAGTTAATTATTTGGAGTAAGAGGTGAAACTCTGCAACTAATTAAATTTTCAATAATTCAATCTTAATTTTTTTTTTAAAGATTTATTAATTATACAAAGTTTTATTAATTAAAAAATTGTTTAATTATGCAAAGTTAATTATTATATGCATTGAACAATGTAAATGTTGGAGTAAGAGGCGATACTCTACAACTAATTAAATTATCAATAATTCAATCTTAATATTTTTTAATTTGGTTTAGCCAAATGAAAGAAGGGTTCCCAACAGAGAAGGGGGAGCCGAATAGAAGATGGAGGGAGATGAAGCCGCGAACAAAAAACCTTGATCTTGCACCAAAAAGAAACAAAGAGTAGCGAAGTAGGGAGATCTAAAAGCATGTAGGAGCTGTGGTTTGAGCCTATGAAATCATAGGAGTAGTCATCCAAAATATAATTCTCTTGGATCCACTAATACTTACATTTCCCAATCTTAATAAAATGTTAGAGGTGTCCTACTTGCATATCCTACATTTTTGTTCCTGGTTCAATGATATATTATTGTAGGGTGAAAGTTATGTTTTTTTGGTTTGGTTTTTAGTTTGGTTTTTAGTTTGATTGAAGTGTACTTTATGCAAAACAAAAATTACAGTTGTATATTTTTATTTGAATTTGGTTTATGATGTTTACTTATTTCAATTCTATCATTATTTGTTTCAAGATATTAGTTCTAATCCTTCGATATTCTATTCTTTGTTTTTAATGAGATTTGTAAGTGTAGAATTGATCCATAATTTCTATAATAACAAATTTGAATCTAAAAATTTAAAATTTTAATTTTAATTTAATCATATTGATTCCATTCATTTAGTCTCTAAGAGTCTGTCTAGTACATGTTTATATTGATTTGTGTGTTTCATTATCTTAATTAAGGTGGTTTTTTTATCTCTTTAAACCCTAATCTAGGAAGATCATTCTTATATGGCTCTTATATATTCTTTCTTGGGGGATCTTTCCTCTGATTTTTGTAAGGGACCTTGATGAAAGGCTCACTTTGTTTCTCTCAGAAGAATTTTGTTCGGCATCTACCTGCTTCTGAGATGTACCTTCCTACTTTGTAACTATTTTTATAATTTCAATAAAGGTTTGTAGCTTGCCACTTTTCAAATATACATATATTTTAAGTTTGCATATAAAATTTGCAAAAGATAAATATTTGTTTAAATACTAAAAATATAGCATATAATTGGTTGATAGGTATAATTGGTAACTAGTTAAGCAATGTTGATTCATAAAAAAAATCATTGTAAATGTATTAGTTAAGGTATTTAATTTTATAATTAAAGAGTGAATGTCTTCATAAAAGATTCATGAATTAAATTAATATATGATCATAAAATTATTTCTTTTTAATGAAATAGCCGAATAACTACACCACATATTCGAGACAAAGATGTGGTCTATATTTTTCCTCTATGTTTAGAATCATTCATATACACTATTTGTTTACTCTTCTACATGTGTTATGAATAAATATGCTTTTCTCTTCCTAAAGATATGGTTGTTGGTAGCATTTATAAATACCTCAAATGGTTTTCAATTCATCATAAGGAGAGAAGTTCTCCTAGATAAGCCACATAAAAAATATAAAGATACAATATAATAGGAAATGGTACGAATATACAAAATTTTAACTCTTTTTTAGTGCAACAAATCAAATTATCACTATTAATTACTTCGAGTGCTTAAGGATAAGAAAGGGCATGTGCATTTAATATGATTAGAAATGAATGCATCAAATTTCTTAAATGTTAGACATTAATTTTTTTAATATTTGTCTATTACTAAATTACTATTATAATTAAACATAATTAATATATGTTTAATATAAATATATATTTTATTTCTATATTTTTAGTGGTTAGGTTCATTAATACTAAATAGTATGTTCAAAATATTGTGTATTGACAGAACATAAGTTTATAATGACATAAACACATTTTATTCAAAATAAACCCATTTTTTAATATAATATTGATAGAAATTTGTAGTGTTTCACAGTTTTTTAAAATAGTTTTTTAAGTTTACTTCTCTTTCATTTGTCTAATCAAACTTTACATGTCATTGTTGATAGTTAAATTCAAACGTAGTAAAAATTAAATCAGATCTAGTAATCCCTCTCTCTCCTATAAATTATTGATATGTCAACATCAAATTGTTTAAAGAAAAATGTACTATATTAGGGATACATGGAGCACTTTATTATTCCTACGATGATTAGTTATTATTGTCAATAAAAATAGTTATTATGAACTTCTTATGATAGATAATTAGAAAATAGTGAATCAAAATTTGATGTATATTACATGTACAATAAGAAGATAATAAATTGTTTAAATATATAAATATTATTGTATATATCAAACAACATGAATGTTGTAGTAAGAGGTGAAACCCCACAACTAATTAGATTGTCAACAATTCAATTATAATTTTTTTTGTAAAAAATTGTTTGTAACATATAAACTTTACAAAAGATAAATATTTTTGTAAATAGAAAAAATATAGCATATAATTGATTATTAGGTACAATTAGTAATAACTAGTTAAAAAATGTTGATTCATAAGAAAATTAATGTAAATGTATTAGTTAGGGTATTTATTTTTATAATTAAGGAACGAATGTCTTCATAAGAGAGAACTAGATTGGCATATGCTCATAAAATTATTTCCTTTTTAATAAAATGGCTCAATAACTGCACTACATCTAGGCCTTATCATAGGACAAGTTTGTAGATTCAAGAAAAATTTATGCTCTTCTATTATTCCTCTAAGCTTTTACTCATCCCTATCAATGATTGTTTTCTCTTCTACATGTGTAATGGACAAATGTGCTTTGCTCTTCCTAAAAATATGAGGATTATTAGTATTTAGAAATACCTCAAAGGGTTGTCAATTCATCACAAGGAGACAAGTTCTACTAGAGAAACCACATAAAATATACAAAGATCAAAGATAATAGGCAATTTCCCTAATAAATACAAAATTTAACTCTTTTTTAGTGCAACAAACGAAAATATCACTATTAATTACTTCCAATGCTCAAGGATGAGATTAGCATATATATTTGAGATGATTAGAAATGAATGCATTAAATGCTAGCATATAACATAAAATTACACCAACTACTTGTTTAGTTGAGGGTTTATGTGGGAATGTGAATGAGACCAATTGGCCAAATTTATTTTTTGAATTTTAAAAAGGGGACACATCCACACATTGGGGCTGCCCTCATGATGGCATAAGTTTCCTAGTGTGGAAAATGGTTAGATCCATGTGACTAACAAATAAAGTGAGGTAGGTGCATAGGAGAATGTGATAAGTAGGTATATAAGGAAAATCTATAGAAGTGTGTTTATAAGGATAGGGTAGGGCTAAATTTTATGGATGTGTGTTTATAGATGAATAAAAGGCTAGGGGAATGAGCCCAACTTCACACAATATCTTATTTATTACCTTATGTACATATCAAGATATCTTCTCAAAATGGACATAATACTAAATAGAAAATGGCATGGGTATACAAATTTCAACAATTATTGTTTCCCCCACTTTGAGGTTCATGTGAATCATATTATGACCATACATCTTAAACTATATAGCATCCATAAAAATACATGTAATATTATTCTTTTCAAGAATATGTAAAAGTTGATCAATTTGTTTCTTTAAACACTTGTGTTCATCATGGCTAGGCCTTTTATAGTAAGAACACTTGAAATTATCTTTTGATGAAGGGGTTTGTTTAGCTATATTTGAAGTAACATATTTCTGATATTTCTTCTTCTCTCTATGGTTATTTTATTTCTTATCATGTTTTCTAGACCTTTGTTGTTCTTTTTTACCTTGATTTATAGCCAAGGCATGTGAATTTGAGTGTTTAATTGTACCTATTTGGACCAACTTATCTTTCTCCCTCATGATTTTTGTAGTGAATTCATCTAGAGAGCCATTTTATAAGTGGAACCTAGGGCACATTTTATAGCATAGAATGTAGAAACTATGAATAGGGGAAATTGGATCAATGAATTCAACAAATAAAAATGAAGCAATATTAAAAACCAATTCAAATATTAAAATATCTAATCTCAATGAAATGTGTGAACAAATCAACTATGAAAGAAAATAATGTAAACTAATCTAATTAATTCACCTCCACCAAAAATTCCTAGCCTTACACCATATTAATATGTAAAATTATGTTATTTGAATAGTATGTGGATTGCTCAAATACTCAACATAACCTTGTTATGCAAAAAACAATTAAATGAGTATGTTATGGATGCAAAATTTGTCAAATTCATGGAGTTCATGGAGGGATTGAATGGCCAAATAATGCATCTTTTATAGCTTTTAGAGATATAAGATGAATGGTGCAAGATGTGAGATGAGATCGATGGATGAGAATGATTAAGAGACCATGAGGAATGTTCACTTGACATGTGGTAGGATGAGGGGTTATAATGAGGAGTTAAGTGATTACATGAATTAGAGGGTTGATTGCATGAGGGGATGAAGTGGAAGTGAGTGAGAGTGAATTGAGGTCATTTTTTAGTCAACTCACTAAATTTAGAGGTCACTAAATTTAGAGTTAGAAGAATAAAAATAGAATGATGTATTTAATAAATAAATAGAATAATGATTTTATTTATTTTAGAGGAATGTGCAAAGTAAAACTAATTAATTAAATAATTTATTTAATTAAGGAGGAATAATTGTCTAATTAAATAATTAAAAAATATTTAATTAAAGTGGATGAAGAAAAATTAGAAAATAAATAAATAATTAAAAAAATTAATTACAATGGGGAAAGTGTTAGCTTAATTTTTACAAAATAAATAAAAAAGGGGTATAAATTTATTAAAAAAACCAAAAAAATCTTGCTAAGTAACCAAGGCCATCAAATTGGCCAAACCAAGGACCTAAACCTCAACAACCAACCAAAACAACTACAACCAAAGGGAAACCAACCCCTCATAAACCAATACCCAACAATCAATTAGTTAGTAATATCCTTAAGAATCAATCTATCTAAACTACAGGCATGATCCTGGGATAGTTGCTACTGAATCATAACCCTCCAATCTCCCATTTGCTCATAAGCCAATTTAGCCAAACAATTTTCTACTATGTTCCATTCTCGAGGGATATAGATAAAATAGGATAAATCCAAAGAGGTACTTAGGTGAAGAATTTGTTGAGCCATCAAATCCAATTTCTAGTTGACACGATCCAAATTCTTTTCATTCAACATGTTAACTAGAATCTAAGACTTTGATTCATAAATAACCCAGTGCCAACCAAGAGCATAAACCCTCTCCAAATCTATGAGGATAGCATGACCCTTCATGAGATTATTAGTATGTTGCCCCTCATATATAGAAAAGATGAAAATAATATTATGAAAGTTGTCCCTTCCAATCCCTCCATCTCAAGCATGCCCATGATTACCCCTAGAAGAACCATCAATATTAACCTTTAAAAATCCCAAGGGGGACATAGTCCATCTACCATCTCTTTGAATTTTCCTTTTGGCCAAACAATTTCTCCTCACCGATGAAGGTCTAGGAATATTACCTCCTAAACCCAAGCCCTCCATAAAAACTTCCTCTCCAAGCTCCAACATAGAAGAAACATCACATTTAACATTCACAGTTTCTTGAATCCTAACAGTAATCCTTTACCAAATTTTTTGATCCACTAACCTGTTTCCTTGGAAGGTTTTGTGATTCCTTTCCAACCATGACTACAAAATGATACATGATGGGCCAATAATCCAAGCCACCTGAAGGAAGAAATACTTAGCTAGAGGTTGTCCTAAACTCCTCCAAAATTCAACCAATGAAGAAGCATGAACACAAGCCTACTTCCAAATGCCCCACCAATTGTGCTAGATATTCTTGGAAAAGGGGCATTAAAAAATAGGTGAGAAGAGAATTCCTCACTATTACCACATAATGCACAAATTAATGGCCCCTGAAATCCCCTTTTCCTAAGGTTATCCCAAGTGAGACACTTATTCCAGGCCACCAACCACATGAAAAATTTGCAGTTAGGCCAAGAGAACTTATTCCACACCTTTCACCACAAAAATTTGCTCCCCCCATATTTTTGATGATTCAACTCTTGATAACCAAAAACCACAATACACACTCCCTTAGGGTTAGGATGCCAAGCCAGGTAGTCTCTATTTCACAAAACTCCACACTCTACCTACCAAGATTATTTTTAATTCTACATGATCCTTACTAGAACCCCCTATTGGCCACTCCTTAGGATCCTGGTGTAGGAGCACCATTGATTGTAAGTTGTCAACTCATGAAATTTTTGTCTAGGCTTTAGATTTTGGAATATTTGGCATTAAAATAAGGTCTTAAAGACAATTTTATATTGTAATACATCATTTTTATGGTATTAGGTATTTAGGGGGGTTATTATGTTGACATTTGCAAAAAATGTATTTTTGGCAAAGTTGTCAAAACATAAAGTTGCAAAATTGCCTTGTATGGAATATGAACGGTCACTAGAGTTCAAAAGGTGGTTGAGGGAAGTTAGAAAGTTGGTTTTGAAAGGAAAATCATAAATAGGATGAAGTTCATCGATGCAAAGATATTTTTCAAGATTTTGAAGTAGAAACATCAAGTATTATTACTATTTTCCTTGTTTTTCAGTTTTTTTCATAGTTTCCAGCACTTGTAGAGGCCATACAATAATTTTTTTGATCCAAATATTCTTGGGACAGTATCATATATTGTTTAACTTGCATTTGGATTCAATTTGAACGTTTCATAGTAAGTTTTTTAGTTTTGTTTTTATTGTTTTCTTCAACCGGCTAAAATAGGGTATTGGTGGTTTTGAGGTTTCCATGAAGCAATAAATCCATTCCACCTTATGTAGAAAATATGCCTCAGTGGAATGGGTAATTACTAACCAATAAAGGTGTGTGTATGGTCAGTAAGTGCGGGGAAGGTCATTTCAAGTATTGGGCATGGAGCCCCAATAGTGAAAAGTGAGATTTCTACATGAAATAGTGAGGTTTAGTGAAGGTAAAGTACATAAAATGGTGGGGAAGCATCGTGTGAGGGTGAATTAAGTCCAAGCAGAGGTATTTGGTCCTGTTGGAAGTGATTGCAAGCTTTGACAAGGTCTGGAATTGTGTTTTTCTGTAAAACCCTAAGTTTTAGGAGAATATTGAAAGTTCTTTTTTTTGGGCCTTTAAAGTGAGTTTTTCTGAAAACTAGTTGTGGAATCTAGGGTTTGTGAACATGTTGACTACTACTCTAGTTATTTTGAAGCTTGGTGAAAGGAATAAAGGAAAGGTCCTTTGGAAAAGAGGCCTAATTAAGGCCTAAAAAGTGTGAAAAAACAAGTTTTGAAGGAACTGTTACAAAGTAACCTATGAAGTTGTGTTGATATGTTATTGAGCATTAAAATGGGCCCCTGAAATGACTCAATTTTTGGTTTGATTGGATTTCATTGGGAAGATTCACCCGATTTAGTCAGTTTGCACTACTATAATGAATAGAGTGCTATTGATGAGATAGTGTGAGATTGTGGTTTTGATGATCTAACAAGTGTTGTTGTAGGCCTCCCCTGATTGCACCAAAGTGGTATCAGAGTGAGGAAGTAGTTCCTTGAAGAAGAAAGTTGCAGTTTGTGATTGGAAGGTGAAGAGGCAAGACAGGAAAGATGCCTCCAAAGGCCAATGCAATGGCAAAGGAGATAAAGTAATTGAAAGAGTAGTTGGTACAGAAGGAAAGGATCTACAAAGAGTGTCAAGAAGGTACCTTAGAAAGGGTAGCAACTCTGGAGAAGAACCAGAGAAGAGGAATGGTGAATGAAGACCAAAGTGATAAAGAAGATGAAGGGGAAGAAGGAAATCCTCCAGTCCAGGACGATGAAGGTGACTTAGATCCTGATGAAAAGGGGATGCTCAAGATGCTAAAGGAAGTAGGAGGTGACAACACTCCAAAGGTGAAAGTTGAAGTTCCAATGTACGGAGGTAAGATGGATAGTGAAGAGATTTTGGCTTGGATTGATGCCTTAGACAATTTCTTTGAGTTTGAAGGCATTGAGGACAGTAATGTTAAGTATTCAAATAAAAAATTGAAGGGTCCAAACCTCACATGGTGTAATTTTTTTCAAGAAGATAGGGTCAAGAAAGGAAAGTCTAAAATATGCTCTTTGGATAGGATGGTAGCAAAAGTAAAGGCTCAATTTTTACCAGCAGATTATGTCATACAAAATTTTATGAAATTACAAGAATTGAAGCAAAGGGATTTGGATGTGATGTCTTACACTGAATATTTTCATAGGTTATGCATTAGGGTAGGTCATAATGAAGATGAGGTTGAAAGAGTGGCCAGATACTTGAGTGGATTAAGGTTGAACATAAGGGATGAAATCAATTTGAATCCTTCTAAAATTGTAGAGGAATGTTTCCAAATGGCAGTAAGGGTAGAAGATAGACTCAAGAGAAGACAAGAAAGGAAAGGAAGGGGTAGAGGTAACATGAATAGAGGTAGAGGTACAAGGAAGATCAATGAAGAACAAGAGAGTGCAAGCAAGAGCAAAGAACAAGCACCAGAATCAAGAGGAGGATGGAGAGGTGGAAGAACAAATTTTAGACAAAGAATAGATTATAGTGAGTATGTAGGAAAGTGTTACAAGTGTGGAAAGTATGGTCACCCATTCTTCAAGTGTCCAGAGGAGTTTGGATCAACTTCAAGTGGAGGAGAAAATAAAAATTAAAGAAGAGCAAAAATTGTCCAAGAGGATGAGGCTGAAAGTTCAAATTCAAACACTCTACGTGCAACTCCTGAAGTAGGTGAGATGCTAATGATGAGAAAGCAAGTTCTGAAGACTACCAAGGAGAAAGATCTTATCTAAAGAAGAGCTTTGTTCAGGACAACATGCATATGCTAGAATAAGGTATGTAGAGTAGTAGTTGATTCTGGGTGCATAGATAATATGGTGTCTAGTGACATGGTAGACAAGTTAAGTTTGAAAAGAATGCCTCTAGAGAAGCCTTATAGAGTGTCTTGGATTAGTGATCAACAATACATCTTGGTGAAAGAACAAGCTATTGTAGATTTTCAGATTGGATAGTATAAAGATCAAGTTTTTTGTGATATCTTTCCCATGAATTGTTGTCATATGTTGCTAGGAAGGCCCTGGCAATTTGATAGGGCAACTATATATGATGGAAAGAAAAATATTTACACCATAGTGAAGGAGGGAAAGACATATATATTGACCCCATTGAATGAAGAGCCAAAAGAGCATGGTGAGGTTATCATGATTGGGAAAAATGAATATGTGAGTGTTGATGAAGGTGAGAGGATGGATTTGGTAACCAATACAAGACATGATAGAGTTGATAGTAAGAGTGAAAATAAAAGGCAGTCAGATGGAAAAAAGAATTCTTTTGTGTGGAAGGAAAAGGTAAATGGAAATGTATCTCAGACTGAGACAGGAAAGTGCAAGAGTGAAGAGCCTTTTGAAAGGAAAGACAAAGGTGATAAGATCCTTGTAGGGATAGTGATTTTCCCTGTGGTGGTACAAAGAGTAAGTGGACAGTTGAAAACTATAATAGGAAAATTTTGTGAGGCTGAGAAGGCATGGAAAAAGGTAAGAGGACAGTCAAGGGATGATGAAAGTGAAGGAACAGTAAGTAAGAGGACAATGAAAGATGGTATTGGAAAGAAAATGGATGATAGTGATAGGACAATGAGTTGTGATGAACATAGGACAGAGGACAAGATAAGTACAAGTCTGACAGAGATATGAAAAAGTAAGAGTACAGTTGATAATGGGACTGATAGTGGAAGAGGTATAGGTGGTAGTAAGAAAGGTGCAGATAGCATGAGTATGCGATAGTGGAGTAAGAAAAAAGTGGAGAAACATGTGATGAGAGATGTTGAGAGAAAGAGTATAGTTGAAAAGGAAGAAGTGACAGTATTATTTTATGGTGAAGGAATGGGAAAGCACCCCACAGTGCAGCAGGACAAAGAGAAGTATAAAACAAATGGAGGCAAGATCAAAGAAGATAAAGATAGTAAGAAGCAAAAATACAGTGAACCTGTTAAAGACCAGCATAAAGGAATGAGGCATGAAGAATACATAGGAGGACAAGTCAAGTTAATCTTTCCAAGAGACTTGGAAAAATTTTAACTTGGGGTGTATGGTGTAGGAGACCATTGATTGAAAGTTGTCAACTCATGAAATTTTTGTCTAGGCGTTAGATTTTGGCATATTTGGAATTAAAATAAGGTCTTAAAGACCATTTTAGATTGTAATAGGTCATTATGATGGTATTAGGTATTTAGGGGGGTTATTATGTTAACATTTGCAAAAAATGTGTTTTTGACAAAGTTGTCAAAACATAAAGTTGCAAAATTGCCTTGTATGGAATATGAACGGTCACTAGAGTTCAAAAGGTGGTTGAGGGAAGTTAGACAGTTGTTTTTGAAAGTAAAAATCATAAATAGGATGAATTTCATCGATGTAAAGAGATATTTGAAGATTTGGAAGAAGAAACATCAAGTATTATTACTATTTTCCTTGTTTTTCATTTTTTTCATAGTTTCCAACACTTGTAGAGGTTGTACAGTAACTTATTTGATCCAAATATTCTTGGGATAGTATCATATATTGTTTAACTTGTATTTGGATTCAATTTGAAGGTTTCATAGTAATTTTTTGAGTTTTGTTTTTATTGTTTTCTTCAACCGGCTGAAACAAGGTATTGGTGGTTTTGAGGTTTCCATGAAGCAATAAACCCATTCCACCTTCTGTAGAACATGTACCTTAGTGGAATGGGTAATTACTAACCAATAAAGGTGTGTGTATGGTCAGTAAGTGTAGGGGAGGTTGTTTCAAGTATTGGGCATGGAGCCCCAATAGTGAAAAGTGAGATTTCTACATGAAATGGTGAGATTTAGTGAAGGTAAAGTGCGTAAAATGGTGGGGAAACATTGTGTGAGGGTGAATTAATTCTAGGAAGAGGTATTTGGTCATGTTGGAATTGATTGCAAGCTTTTAAAAGGTTTGGAATTGTTTTTTTCTGTAAAACCCTAAGTTTTAGGAGAATATTGAGGGTTCTTTTGTTTGGGCCTTAAAATGAAGTTTTCTACAAACTAGTTGTGGAATCTAGGGTTTGTGAACCTGTTGACTACTTCTCTAGAAATTTTGAAGCCTGGTGAAAGGAATAAAGGAAAGGTCATTTGGAAAAGAGGCCTAACTGAGGCCTAAAAAGTGTGAAACAACAAGTTTTGAAGGAACTGTTACAAAGTAACCTATGGAGTTGTGTTGATATGTTATTGAGCATTAAAATGGGCCCCTGAAATGGCTCAAGTTTTGGTCTGATTGGATGTCATTGGGAAGATTCACCCAATTTAGTCAGTTTGCACTGCTACAAGGAATAGAGTGCTATTGATGAGATAGTGTGAGATTATGGGTTTGATGATCTAATATGTGTTTTTATTGATTGAAATTGTATTGAGTGTGTTGTAGGCCTCCCCTGATTGCACTAGATCCTTTCATCTATACACCTCAACCTACCCCAAACATTGGACACTTTTGAAATCCACAACTTGAGATCGTCCAACCAAAATAAAGCTCTGACAAAGGGCATACAAATGCGGGTACATGGTCATGATTGAGGGAAATCCATCTCAAGATTCATACAAAAATTGAACAACATATACTCTATTGCAAATCCAAAACAATCCATTATTAATCAAGTTGGAACCCATTTTAAGGGTGTTCCAAATCATAGAACCCTTACCCAAAAGGCCTATCTTAGGAACCTCCATATCCGCCACCCCCTCTAAAACTTGAAGGTGAGAATCCTTGCCCGATCTTGATCTTGATTAATGTACCACCTCTAATAAAGTTTAGTAGCCAAGGATTGACCCATGATACTAGCCTATCTCAAACCAATACCACCTTCTTGCTTTGGTCTATAGATGGTCTCCCATTTTACCAAACTCCACTTCGACTTAAACAATCTACCAATTCATAAGGATTGTCTAGATAATGCATCCATCTCCTTTATAATATTAACAAGACCCACTTGAATCAAGCATCTATAAATAGGAAGATATTGAACAACAAATTTCAATTGAAGCACTCTCCCAAAAAAGGAGAGCCACTAGAAGGTCCAAAATCTAACCCTCTCCCAAAACATCCAAAATATTTTTCCAAGTTCCCCTAGGTAGAGCACCACCAAAGATAGGTTTACTAGGATACTTCATAGGGAGAGCACCAACCTAGAACTTGAGAATCTAGGAAATTCAATGTTGAATAATAGGAGTGTTAAAGAATTAAATGGAGGATTTTACTTATTGATTCTTTGAATTGAGGCTGCCAAATAAATATCAAGCTCCCACCTAATGTTATTTGCCTCTCTGATTTTGGAAACTCCCATTAATATAGTATCATCAATAAACTAAAAATGGGATTGATGAGTTAAACCATTACCCCAACTCCAACCTTGAATATAACCTTGACTCACATGATGCTTAATAATTCTTCCAAGACCCTCAATGAACAAGATAAACAAGAAAGGGGACAATGGATCCCCTTGACAAAGGTCGTGAGAAGCAAAAAATAAATTTGAGGGATCATTATTGACAAGAATTGAATAGGAGGTAGAGTAACACAACTCATCACCCAATTTACCTAGTCTTCTCCAAACCCAAAGGTTAGGAGAAATTTATGGAGAAATGGCCACTTGACCCAATCATATGCTTAAGCCATATCTAGTTTGATAAAAATTACTTTTTCCTTTGAGTTAGCCATAGAATGTGTGGTTTCTGCAACAATAACAAGCCCAGTTAGAATTTTCCTACCAACTGCAAACCCACTTTGCTTTTATGAAATGAGCTTATTTATCTATGGTTTAAGCCTCTCTATAATCAATTTAGAGATAATTTTACACACCACATTACAAAGAGCTATGAGTTTGAACAAGTTCAACAAGTTAGCTCCTTCTTTTTAGGAATGAGAGCAAGAAAAGTAGCATTTATTGCTCTCAACATCTGTATATTCTTCTGAGACTCCTAAACAACCTCTCATAGATCAAATTTATAATCTCCCAAAATTTCTAAAAAAATCTATTGAGAATCCATCAAGACTAGAGGATTTTCCTTTTCATCTAAAACACAACTCTTTCTAACTCCTCAAGAGAAATATCTCTAGTGATCATCTCATTCATTTCCCTAGCCACAATTGAAGGAATAACCTCCAAAATATGATTTTCTTTCTCAATTGTAAGAGGTGAATCTTCTATGAAAAAAATTGAGTAGTACTAAGAAGCTTGCCTCATGATATCGAGCTATGGGAAGATAACTAAATACCCTGGGATGACATAAGAGAAGTGATCATATTCCCATGTCACCTGGCTTTGAATAAATTAAAGAAGAATGCTATGTTTTAATCCCCTTCCTAAAGCCACTCAATTTGGGCCTTTTTTTTCCAAAAAATATCTTCCCATAGTTGGACCATTCTTCAAAGTCCTTCAAGGCATTAACTTCATCCTTAAGAAGATCCTCTATAATACCAAAATCTCTAATATGGTGAGTGATAGCATCCGATCCAAATTGAGTTACCTCTTTAGCTAGAAAGATATTACCAAATGACTATTTGTTCCATTTCTTAAGATGAAACTTCACAAACTGTAGTCTTTTGACAAAAGAATACATAGTTGTGCCATAATTTGGTCTTCCTCTACACCACCAATCTATCATGAGATCCTATAGTGCAGGGTCTCGTAACCAAATAAGCTAAATTTAAAGGATGAATTATTAATGGTTCCTACTATGGAAGCATTAAATTTAATAGGTCAATGGTTTGAAGCCCTCCATCTAAGATCTTAGATCTGGTAGACCAATTGTTACCTAGACAAAATAAAGGCACCAAAAATCTACGTAGTCTCTCCAAAATGGAATCCTTACCACACCTTCTATTACTCCATGTAAAAAATTCATTACTAGGATTTATATCTACCAAGTTTAAAGAAGAAATATTATCTTTGAAAAGTATAGAATAAGGATCAAGTCTCACCAACCCCCTTCTTTTCCTTGAGACTAGTAATAGCATTAAAATCCCCAACCAAGATCTAAGGATACAGGGGAGAAATGGACCAAATGTACCATAGATGGGCCCAAAGACTTGTATTGCCAAGGAGGTTAGTATGGGAATAAACATTAGAAAACAAAATATTCTCTCCAGATTCTAAGATTGTAGCTATCATTGAGATAGAACATCTACTAGATAACCACCACTAATGAGTTACCTTCATTGGATTCCATAGACAAGTAACACCCCCAAGCATTACCTTGAGCACCAATACACTGACAAAAACTTCATCTCCATAGCTTAGAGGCCATGATAGACATATTTTCTATAGTCAATTTAGTCTACTAGATAAAGATAAAATCCATCAAATGATCCCTAACTAAATTGTGAATAAGATTTTGTCGAGGGGAATTTTTCAAGCCCCTTACATTCCAAGATAAAACTATCTCTATAAATTGGAGAAATGTGAATCACTAGTCTTGACAGACCTTGATTCCACTAAAGTTTCCCCTACCAATTTGATTTTATCTTGATCTTTCTTTTGCCCCACCTTAGGAGATTTCTTTGGAGCACCCTTCTTGAGGTTCTTTTGTTGGAATCCTAGTGGTGGGGAAGCCTTACTACCTTTACCAACATCCTGATCTATCTTTTCAAGTGGAGGTGTTAACACACCCAAAGCCAACCTATCATCGCCTTCACTATTTCTATCCAAAGCAAATAGCACAAGAAATCCTCAGAGTTAAATTTATATCCATTTGAGTCACTAGAGGCTCTCCCTACATAAAATCCTGAATAAACTCCACTATGGGCAGGTTTTGATCAAAACCATCATTATCATCACCAAGATGCATACCCACTGGGGTCACCTCTTTCTAATCAAAGTCATCCAACACATCAAATTTATTTAATAATCCTACATCCTACCTATATTTAAGGGTTTTTTTTCCCTTTTCTCTTCTTCCTATACTTTACTAGAATAAATCCCTCCTTATCTTCTTCCTCCCATGAAATAGGAGCCTTCCCTTTATCCACCTTTGGGGGTTGATGTGCTAGCATATTAGAAGGGGATCTTGAAGGATTAATTCTAGGAAACATTCTCTGCAAGTGACCATATTTATGGTACACCCTACACTTGAATGGAAGGGCTTCATATTCAAGCTATTGGATCCATGAGGAAGACCCCAAACAAATTTCTAGAGAATTTGACAATGGGTTTTTTAAATCAACTTTAATGCATATGTGAGCAAAAGAGATTACCTTTGTATCCAATATTTGTTGTGATGGACCCATCAACTTTCCAAGCAATAGAGTAATCATATGCAGTATATCATTTCTACAAAACTCTAGAGGGAACCATGGGAGTCTTATCTAGATAGGGACACAAGTTGGAAGTTCCTCTATATAATTTTAACAAGCATTCCAAGGTTTTAAAAATAACTCAACCTGGTTATAAAAATAAGGAACTCATTTGAAATCCTTATTATGATCAACCAAGAAGTTAAAAATAATCATGAAATAGTTATTGGTTTCCACCATGATCTCCATCTCACCCTTAAGATTCCAAGAAAGGAAAAGAAACATGGATCCTCTAAATTTGCATATCAAGGCATGGTTAATGAGATAGTTGTCATCCTGCATGACAGAGTCTAGTTGGATCACCAAGATAGGACAATCAACACTCTATTCAAGACATCTGTTTACTTTTGGGATACATGGACCACTATTTAGAGATGGGCCTTCACCATTCAAATATTTTCACAAAAACCTAATAGCACTTACATGCATAGATTGGGAGGGATTTCCTCTACATAAAACCTCAAAAATGATAGATTTTGGTGGGGATTTGAGCCTCCACCTGAGGCCATGCCCATAAATAAATAAAAGAGAACCTAACAAAAAATCCCAAAATACCCAGCGCCTGAACCAACCACAATCCACACAAAATCCCTACACTAGTCTTGACCAACACCTTACCCCACTCCACACCCTCTTGAAAAACCACACAAAAAAACCCCAAATTCCCCCTACACCATCCAAAGTTGGCTACAAACTAGCATAGCTAGGGCCTGCTAACCCATGCATGATATAGCCTACAACAACGCCTCATCATTCTCCTTTATTTTTTTTGATATTTCAAAACACATACATGTTATGATTTTCATAATAGGAATGCATTTTTCTTAAATGTGTTATCTTAATCAAATAATTGAAATTATTTAATTAATAGTGATTGTTAGCAAGAAATCTATGGAAACACAAAATTAAGTTCTAAGCCCCAATTAGTTTTTGAGTGTTCTAGTTTATGCCCTAGACTTAGTCATATAAAGGTAAACACCAATTGATTCAGACATATGATTAATTAATCATATATTTGTAGAATAAAAAACAACATTATGTAGATAGAATTCCAGTATTCATTGTATTAATTAGATCAAAGATGGTATAATGCTATATCTTCTCATATACTCTTGTTTATCTCGTATCTAATCTCTATACATATGTTCTTTCCATATACAACTTTTGCATATCTTTACTTACATTTATCTCTTATCTCTTCTTACATACTTATATTTCTCCTTACTCTATTATTCATATCTTTCCCTATACATATATCTATAGGATAGGACATGACCCATTTATGCTACCCCTAGTCTAGATGGTATCTTTACAATATTAAGCTTCTCAAATGTTTTGCGGCAAGATGTGGTATGTTCTTCTTGAAAATGTCTTTATTATCACTGTTTCTGGCTAACAGCAACCCCCCTTTCAAAATTTTGACTTGTCTTCAAGTCAACACTACTGTGTGGGAAGGAAATCCTTGTAGACCTCCTTTAAGTTGGAAAAAGTGGTATCATATTGGGCCTTGGCTATATGTAGTTGTTGTGTCTACACTTGGATCTGCAATAAGAGTTTCTCTACCTTTGAAAGTGTTTGTGGAATCTATATCTTTTGGGTAAACTATTGGGATTCTTGGAGGACTCCAATGATATGGGATAACCTGAAACTAAATACCTCCTAGAGTTGGTGGAATATATTTTGGACCTGGTCTCTTTGATCCTAGAGCTATTGAAATTGTGCATGTAATGCCTCTATCTACACCTTGGATTTCCCATCAATGTCCTACAATGCATCATAAGTTGTGGCCCTTTGAAGAATTTGTATTTCTAGCTGATCCATCTAGGCCTTAGTTATTGCTATCACTATTGGCCATTGTAATCAAAATTGGTAGAAGGATTTAATTAAGATCCCCTTTAGTGTTATTTAGGGTACAAATCTGTGCTTCCAAAGTAGAGTGTGTGGTAGCACACTTCTTTCTTTCCTCATGTGTCCTTTTCTTTTGAAATTATTCTTGTATTTATTGTATTAATGTTTTATTTTGTATTTATTTTTTCTTGATTACCCCTTCTACAAAAAAATTGAGTTATACTATCAAGGGCTAGGATGAGTCCACTTGGATGTTAGGAAATTTACGTTGTATCTACTTTACTAGCTCCTTTAACTAGTTAGATCTCTCCATATGATGTTTCAAAATTTCTTCCCTTGTAGTTTGGAGCAAGATATCACCTAGCTAGAATTTGTGCAAGGGTGAGATGCTTCCAATATCTACTTGTGAGCCTACTAGAAAGAGATGGAGTAGTTGCATAGAGGCTACTAGTTGGATATGCTTCTGTTTGGACAATAATTTTTTAATGGACTACATGATGTGGTAGAGGAAGATGGTGTCTCAGACTACTAAGGGTGAGAGGACTACTAAAATTCTGAAGTAGTGGTGTGATATTTCATTTCTTTCTCTTGCAATTTTTGATATGCTTTATCTGTGGCCTCTTTGATCTACTTTTGTACCACTTGAGTAATTTTTTATTTTTTCATCATTAGCTTATCTAATATTTGTTTAGATTGAATCTCTTTAGTTTGAATCTTTGTTATTTTTTCTTTTGCAGAGGGGTTAATGTAGTGACCACTTCTCCAATGGATAGGTCTTTCAACCACTCCTTTGTTGCTTTATCCCTTCTCTTTTTTAATGTGGTGGTCAATGGGTTTGGAAAGTGATCAATCGAATCTTCTAGAGGTATATTTGATTCTATCATGTATTTGATGATTTCCATTTCTATGGTTTGTTGGTTTGGGCCCACCAAGTTTGGGTATTTTTGTAATGTCAAGTCCATTACCTCCTTCTGAAATATATCGCTATATAGTTTATCCTCATCCACCAGTGGAGAGATTTCAGTGATGTTTGTAGTCTCTAAAATGGATGTGTCCTCTAGGATTGTTTGTTCCTCTTCCTCTATGCCCACCACTTGTGGAGAGATTTATCTCTATGCCTTTTCCAATATCCTCTTTGATTTCTTCTCTGAACTCATTTGTAGGAGGGATTTTTTAGCTTCCTTTTACAATGGTTCCTTCTTGGGAGGAATTCTTGTAAGCCTTCATTTCCTTATCCTACTAGTCTCACAATGGGAAGGTCCTATTGGTACGGTGCCAATGTGAAGTTTTTTGAACCTCTGAGTTCTTTAATCCTCTAGTTTTTTCTTAGGTAGGCCCCATTCCTCATGCAAATTCTCTATTCTTGTCAAAATGTTCCTCAACCTTTTTCTTAGCTAGGTTATCCATGTTCTCTCGGTAAGTTGTGAACTTCTCAACTTGCAGGTCTTTTAGGTAGTTGAGGAGTGTAGATGCATAGTTTTGGATCTCAGCACCAAATACTTCATACAAAAGCTTGGGTATCTGTGATGTTCTAGGATCAATGGCTTCCATAAAGGTGTAGTCTTTATCCACTAAGAAGACTATATCCTTGATATATTATCAAACCGCCTCATTGGAGATGTGTTCCCTAGCCTAAATATTTTTTTGAGGGACTTGAAAAATATCTAGTAGGTTGTATTAAATGAGGCAATGTATTGGAAATGTTTGACATGGTGTTGTATTTGGGTCACCACTAGCCAGGTTGGATCCCATATTTTTACCACAAACCCTAGAAATTGTTTCATGAAATAGAAGGTTAGGCATATTAAGAGAGTCCCATATCTAAACTGATAGTGGAATTGCTTGGTGCATTGTATACTATCCATGAGTTCCTACCTCGAAGCCTCATGAAGATCTATGTCTTTTCCTTTTTTGACCATTTGATGTGTTGTGTGGATGGCGATTGCGATGATGAAATCTTCCTGGTTGGTTTAGTAAACCTTGTAAGAAATTCCCATGGTGGCATATTTGACCATAGGGTTAGTGATTTTGGTAACATCTAAGATCCAACCATCAAAAGTTTCTCTAGTTAGTTGAGTGACCTCTACATTTTCAATGGCCTTCTTCATTGGAATATCCCCCTAAGCCCATTGGATCTTCTTCTTTTATGGTGAGTAATCTTGAGATAGAGTAGAGGTTTCATGGATCTTCATCTTCCCTATCTTATGAGATTTCCTCTACATATATTCTATCTTCTCTTTCTCCTAAGGGAATGTGGACTATTCTATTCTCATCTACTAAAGAGATTTCTTCCTTCCTAGATTCTACTATCTTATTGGAATTTATAAACCATTTCAGTCCAAGCAATGCTCTAAAGGTGTTGAAAGGATCTTTCCTTTCGAAAACTATGAAATAAACAATTTATGTAACCATGTTTATGTTTACCTCCACATTTTTTCATGCTACTAGCATTTCCATTCTATAACCATCAACTAGACTAATGTTCATGGGTGTTCTAATTAGCTTAGGTTTTCCTAGCCTCTCCTAACTAGTTATCAAAATGATATTAAGGTCTGCACCTAGATCTATCATTACATGTTTAAATTTATTATTATTCAAGTTTATGGTAATTAATAAAGGACCATTCTTCCAATTTTGGTCTTCTACAATCCGATATACTTGTTTTTGTTTATTCCAATAGTTTCCTAACTATTTCAATTTTACTAAAAGATATTTCTATTGAGCCAATGAGGCTAAAATTTGCAACATCATCACTTATTATTCTAAAAGGTATGCTATCTCATCTCTCTATTGTTGTATAATTTGTTTCTTTGATTTTTCCACTATTTTATCATGTTATTTCTCATTTGACCAGAAGTGGTCATACTCTTCTTCTTCCAATTCTTATTCTTCAGTAATTTCTTCAATCTCCCTTCTATGTCTTCCGATATCTATTCATTTTCTAGTTAGCAATATAGCTTTATTCTTCTTTGACCTGGATTTATTCTTTTTTTCTCATTTGTGGTGGCTGTTATTCTCTAAAATTATCTTCATTTGATTTATCTAATGATCGGTTCTTTATTATGTGGAAAATTTTGACTCCTTGTGATATTCTTCTAATCACTCTAGCTCCTTTATTATCTTATAGGTAATCACTTATAGAACATGTTTCATTCTGATAATACTATTGTTCCTTGTCACATCTAAATATATTATGTGAATCATCTTCACAAAAAGGATATTTTCTCCTCTTCTCTGCCCAACATTTAGTGACAAAATGACCTATTTTTTGTAGTTGTATTCTCCATCACTCCTTTGGTGGTTATTTATATCATGTCCTCTTCCTCCTTTATAATTTGATTATTTTTTATGTCCCATATAGTCTTATGGTGGGTCATTTTGTAATGCATATACATTAGTGTTATCCCTCTATGGTGGTTTCCTATATCTTGCATTGTATAGAGGTATTTTTGCTAGTCCTTTGACATATGCCATGGTCTTGTCTATGTTTGCATCATAGTTTTGGTTCATAGGGAATCTAGGATCAGGATGATTTTGTGTGTTCTACATTTGAAACTAGTTTGCAGGACAGTCCTTCGTGATGTGACTATTCCATTCTTGGAAAGTTACACAATAAACTAAGTTTTTTTTGGCCAAAATTGTATTTAATTATACATGTAGTGCACCAAAATTTCTCTCTCCATGTGCTTTAGGACAATAATTCAAAAGGTGTCTTTCCCTTGAGCAATATGTGCACCAGATTTCTTTGTTTCTCCTCTTGCTAAAATTGAATTCTGTATTGTTATTTTTTTATTGGAAGTTGTAACTTCTTAATATTCTCCTTCATGTCATCATTTTGAGGTTCGCACCATATTTTGGCTTCAATTTGGTATGCCATGGTAATGAGGTCTATATAAATATTGAATATTCTACCATCCAAAGTTTCTTTTATGTCTTTTTGTAGCTCAAAAATGAAGCATTCTATCTTTTATCTCTCTATTAATGGTTCTTCTAGCTTTCGACAAACTTCTTTGAATCGGCTGTCATATTCTTTTACTGATTCTTCTTCCCTCTATATTATATCTCTTGTTGTACTCACACTCTCTATTAAAATATTTGGAGTGTCAAAATTAGCTAGGAAATCTTGTTTTACCTCATTCCAACTATTTCCATGTTTAGGATAGGTCTTCTTATACCAATCTAACACCTCTTTTTTGAGTGGAGATACAAAATCAAGTAATTTTGGTTTGTCTTTGTCTATATCTTGCCTCTCCCATAGAGATTCTATTAAGAATATGTGTTATGTGGCTTCTATTGTATCTTTCCCAAATATTGGGATCTTGATTGTGGATTCGATCTTTTATTTTCTTTCTCTAATTTCAAATTTAAATTTGTGGACTAGTTTTTTCTCCTTTCTCTTTCTTTACCTTTCTAATAGTATAGGTTTTCTACTCTCTACCTTTGTCTTTTTCTAATTTTATATCAAAATATTCCTTTCCAAGTATTTCTTCCCACTCTACTTCTTTTCCTTCTTCTCTTGTTTCCTTGTCTTGCGGTATATCTTCTTTTAAAATTCTTTGAATTTTACATGGCTAAGGGGATGGATCTTGGTTGGGGGTTTGTGACACTTCAAAGTATATTTTAACTTTCTTGTTTGTTAGTGTCATTTTATTTTTTTGTAAACATAACTCTTTACCCAAACTCAATATATTCTCTTTACTTTTTCTTATTTCTTCTTTTAGTTTCCTTATACTCCTATTGGCTAATTCTTCTAAATATTCTCATTGAATTGATGTAATCTTCTTTGGAGCTTTTAGAAATTCCATGAATCTATCATACAGGTTAAGGTTGAGGTTAGATAGGTCTGATATGATTATTGGACTATTAGAAGGTTGTGGTAGTGATGGGATCTTTGTGTTGTTACAAGGCCCTAATAGCAATCTTCTAGATTCTTCATGCTCGTTAATGTTCTTCTTTATATTGGTTATTAGTTGTACTAATTTTTCCCAACATATTTCTGATCTTTCCAAAGTTTTCCATTATTCTTCTCTATTCTATTTAAATTTTTCTTTGGCAACACTCCCTTTGGCACACTCAACGACACCCTCATTGGTGCACTCACTTCTCATATTTTCCACAATCTCCATCCTTCTGTGGTGTCTTTCTTCTCTTTTAATCCTCTTTTTTTGTCATCTTTCTTCTTCATTTGGGCTATCCATGTTTTCTTTTCTTACAACTTCATTTTTTTCTCTAATCTTTCTTGTGGTTGTCTTATCTCCTTTTTCCATGGGTGTGATTGATTTGGGTTTTTATTAATATTTTATTGTTTTCCATGACATTTTTTCTTTAGAAGTCACGTCTCTTTGGAGATACCTTCTAAAATCTCTCCCCCTTTTCATAGAATCCATCCCCTTGGTGTCTAACCCCCTCTCACATGGTAAGTTCCAAGAGGATAGTTTTGTATATTTTTATATTCTCATTGATTTCTCAAAACCATTTCTATCATTTTATTTTCCATCATTCCACACAATTTTTGTTATCCCATTATAGAAAATTATGAGGGGTATGAGCAAAAAATATCATTCTTTAATAAGTCTCTTCAAGCTACAAATATTAAATATGATTTCATGGAAAGGTAGGCATATACAATTGTGAAGGAAGTGAAGAATTTCAAGCCCTATTTGTTAGGGGCTAGGATTGTTGCATATGTTCCCCATTTTTTAGTTAAAGAGATTCTAACACAACAAGAAGTTACAAGGAGAATATGAAGATGGATAAATAAGTTCCAAGAGTTTAATATTAAAATTGTGATAAAAAACTAGTAAGAGGATAAGGAATGGCTAAGTTGATGGTTGAAGCTAATTTGGATGCTCCTCAAATGAATTGTATTGAAGATGATGTCATTTTGAAGGTATGTAGTTTGAAAAATTCTTCATGGTATAAGGATGTAATTTATTACCTAAAACATATGACACATCCAAATAATATAACTAACAAATCAAAAGAGGAACTTAAACTTTCAAGCTATAAAGTATGCAATCATTGAAGGTGATCCATACTGGAGGAATAAATATGGTATTCTATTAAGATTCTTGGATGAAGAAAAATAACCTAAACTATTGAGAAAGATACACAATGGAATCAATGGACACTTCATGGCTAAGACAAAAACCATAGAATAGATAAGGCTAGTGATTGGTAGCCTACTTTTATTGCAAACACCCAGAGGATAGTAAGAAAATCTTATGAATTTCAAAATTTATCTGTAAAATTGAAGCACTCAAGATTAGTACAATTGAGGCCCATGATTGTTGAGGATACATTCCAATAGTGGGTATTTATTTTGTAGGTGAGATAGTAGATAAATCTAGTGGAGGGTTCTAATAGATTCTTATTACCTTATATTACTTTACAAAATGGATTGAGGCAATTCCCACCAGGAAGTTAACTAGAAAAGTATTCATGAATTTCATTCTAGAACACGTCATCATGAGATTTGGAGTCCCAAGAAAACTATTCATAGGTAATGTCGTGTGTTTTTTTATCTAAGGAATCTTGTGCTTTTTGCTCTAAGTATGGGATAAATTTGTCATATTTTTCATACCATCCATAATAAAATGGACAAGAAGATCCCAATAATAAAATCCTCATGAAAAACATTAAGATAATGGCAAGTAAGAACAAGATAGTATGTGACTCAAATTTGAAGTTGGATATATGGGTAGATGGGGTAACAATAAAGAATTCCATAGAGAATCTAAATGAAAGGATTCCAATAAAAAAATCTATTGTTAGTTTACAAGTTCATCCAAGAATATGATGAGGATATTACATATACTATGGAATTTAGAATCAATCATCTCACAAAATTGGAGGAAGTTGGGAGAAAATATTAAGTTGTCAACTTGAAGAAACAACAATAGATCAAATACTTCTTTGACAAGAAAGCTTTAGACATAAACTTACAAGAGGAGGATTTGGTCTTGTGATGTGGAATGCTAGATTATGGGACAAAGGAAAACTGGGAATTTTGATCCTCTCTAGACTAGGACATACAAAACCAATAGCAATCATGATGAGAATTCTTACTTCTTCAAGGATATGAATGATGAAGTTCAAGAATTTCCAATGCATGGACAATTCTTGAAACACTACATTTCTTAAATTATTTTCCATGCACATGTGTACATTATGTATATATGTTTCTTGGTTTTTTCCTCTTGCTTTTTATGTCTATTTATATGTTTTTGCTCTAGTCTACATCCTAGAGTCATCTAGATTATTTAATATCTTCCCTAAAGCCAATATCCCCGAACAATAGCCATTGTTATTACTTGCAATTTTCCTATGTTTTTATCTCTATAATTTGATGTATTTTATGTTTTCTAATTTTTCTTCTATTTAGTTGGTGACTTTCTCATCCCATCACAAGTTCCTTATGTTTTTAATAAGGTAATCAGGGTTTTGAAAGGGCTCAAAACCTTGTACAAAGCAAAGAAAATGAACATAACCAAAAACCAAAGTATCAAGATTTTCTAACAAAATAGAGTAGTAGAAATAGGTTTTGAAGGCCACCTAAACCCATCACAAAAAGAAGAGAAACAAAAAAAAACACCATAACACTAAAAAAAATTATCAACCAAAACTTGGCCACCAAATAACCAAGAAAAAAATAGGTTTTGAAGGGACCTAAAACCCTTTACAATCAGGTTTTAAAGGGACCCAAAACTCAATCCTCATGAAACATTGCTAAAGAAAAGCAATAGCCAACCTACAACAAAAAATCTGCACACTAGATGCAAATCCATGATCCCATAAGTAATCTCCATCTCCATCTCAATAGGATACAAGAGAGAGCAACTGTAAAGAAGGTAGTTCAAGCATCTAAGCAACTATCCTATCATCCAAAAACTCTCTACCTCAATAGAAGATTATGAAGGAAAAATGGAGTTGAAGGTTGTAAAAACCCCTTGCAGCAACACCAATCCTCTCTAGCTAAACTAATATCCACCTCCATAGGAGAAAAATCCTCCTCCAAAGGAGAAGCCAAAAAGGGGACCATATGAAGAATATCAATACCCTCAACCAAATCCACAACCTCCACCTCTATAAGAGACAACTCCAACTCAATAGGATTCATATTTTGAAGACCCAAAAAGAGAGTAAGAAGAGTAGAAGAAAGGGAAACAAATATACCCTTAACCCTCAAAGCCAGGGTTGTCCAAAACAAAAATATTTTCATCAGAGCTATCAAAACAACCCCCACTAAACACCTCTATAGTAGGAGACTAGTAGTAGACTGTTTCAAGTCAATGAAAACCACCTCCCCTAAAGTAAAACAAAGAAGGCTTCAAAAAACTTGAGAGCCAAAAATATAGTATTCACGGACAACCACGAACCAAGCCAACACCAGCTAACAATCATGAACCCAAGTTAGGATATCAAAAACAAAACCTGGGCTACACCAAACACACTGCTCCATAGGAAGCACTCCCCAAAAGGGACAAAGCACATAACTTCTCTACAACAACAAAAATAACTAACAAAATCATGGAAACCCATGAACCAAAATAGGCTTAAACAATAGAACTAAAAAACCATCCTCAATATAAGAGTGATCCTTATTATTAGATGCATAGGAAAACTCATAGGGGGTGGGGTGAATCAGTTGTATACTAAAACATCAAAAACCCTCATCAACATTAAGATTTGCATTGACCCTTAAACCCTTAACAACCATTAAACCCTTAACATGCATTAACAAAATGTAAACATGTAAAGTTGTAATGCAAACACATCAAACACATAAGAAAACCATATTGACATGGAATATACAACAACGGAAAAACAAAAACAAGGATTAGCTCACTAATATATGAATTGCAACACCGAATATAATAAGGCTCACTGCTAAGGGCTCATTGCCTAAAAAGATAAAGAAAGGATCACTACCAATGGACTCATTGTTCAAAAGAAAGAATAATAGAAGAAGGGGTAGCTCACTTCCAATTTTAAATGTTGACAATGCATCTCTCATATGTAAAAGGTACAGTTCCATTGAAGCACAAATAACTCATCAAATAGACTGAAATGTAGACACCTTCTACTCACTACATCATGAAGTCATAGGCATTAAGGCTCACACTCAGATCATCAAACTTGATCACATTCACATATTTTCCATCACACACTATGCAATTAATCCATACAATAATTCTCCTTATATTTATACCCTCCATGACGTAAAACAATCTCAATTAGGTTGACCTTAAGGAAACATACACACTTCAACTGTGCAACATCAAATAGGTTGGCACCAAACACTTCCAAGGTCGAAAGAAGTGAATGAAAACCATGCTACTACTTAAATAATACCCAAATATACATTGACATGCTTCTTAACACTTAAAAAAAAATTATCCCCTATAATTAGTGCTAACATGCCAAGTTGACCAAACCTGTATTAACAACCTTAACAATTAAGTTCATGCTTAACCATGTCCAAAAACAACTTTTTGGACCATATAACAACACTCCACAATATCCATACAACATCTCTAAATATTCTAGCATCATCAAAACATTTTGCACAACTATTGCAACCACTTGAAACTCAAGAACACCTTCATTTTGTACAACTAGACACACTGGAATAGGCATCCAACACACCAGACAACTTTGCTGAATAACTCAACACTTAAAACTTCAAGGGAAGGTAGATACAAATTATATAAGCATGTTCCTATATCCACAACACCAGAACCTTCATTGCGGAGAAATGTGGAGCAATCTCATTTATCCCAGACACCCTATTTCACCAGATAGACTTGTTGTCAAACACATCTTTCACTGCAGTACGATATAGAACCTAAAACTCTAGATATGACACCTATAAACACATATAATCATCATGTCCAAACCACATGAGCATATCATGAAGAAATAAAGAGAAAAACACTGAACACCACTCTGTCACACTGAACTCTCTTTTATTCAAATTTTCTCAAAAGAATTTGGAAACCAAGTGAACCAAATTCATTAGAAACATTACTAACATCTCTGCAACATATCGACAAAATTTGCAACATGCAACACTTTCAAACTATAAAAAATCCCCAAACACAAGTCAAACCAACAACCTTTGCAACTATACTTAAGTAGGACATCAATGGCAACACCAACATGTGTTGACATCAATACCAACCATTCCAACATTCTCTTTATACAAGGGGTTGAAATCAATGAAAACACCCAAGAAACTCACAAACAACTCAATCTTCCAACATCTCCAAACTTCCAACAATCTCCCCCTTTGTCACTGATGGCAACACTTGCTTTCTGAAAAACCATCAACAAAAAAAGAAACCGACAGTAATATTGCAATAAGAAGTACTCCCCTTGACTGGGACAACTCCTTACTTTTCATCCACCCTCTTCAAAAAATTCCTCTCTTGCAACACCAACAACACCTGCACTCTAGAACACTCTCCTTTGCTCCTCAAGCGATACTCTCCCATATATATTTTTCAACATGTTTTTCTTCCTCGCCTTATGTTTTTTCAACCACTTTAACTCTATCCCCCTTTGACATCAATGGAAAAGGGTCAAATCATCATTTTCTCTCCTTTACACTTTCTTTTTGGTATTGAAATAATTTTCTCTCCCCCTTAGGGGTACAAAATATGCTCCATCTGACTGCAACATCCGGAAACCACTACTACCTAATCCCCCTAAGAGTTATCCTTCAATATCAATCTAGGACCAAGAATGTATCTTGAAATGCTTCCTAGACAGATGTACACACTCATGCATATTAGTTGAAAGAAGGAGGGGAAATAACCCCTAACTTCTCCCAGGGATACTCAAAAGTATCTTTTGGAAGAGCCTTTGTGAAAAAATTAGCAACCTGATCATTAGTAGGAACATACTCCAACTTTACCTCATTCTCTACAACTTTCTCTCTCAATAAGTGATATCAGATTGATATATGTTTTGTTCTAGAATGCATTACCAGATTCTTTGAAATATTGATTGCACTTATATTGTCACATGTGATAGAAATAGGCTCATCATATGAAACTCTTAGATCCTTTAATTTTTTCTTCATCCACAACACTTATGTACAACATGATGTTGCTACAATATATTCTAATTCTATAGTAGATAATGACACTGAATTCAACTTCTTAATTTTCCATGAAACCGACCTGCTTCCAAGAAAGAAAGCACCACCACTTGTACTTTTCTTGTCATCTTCACATTCAACCCAATTTGCATCTATATATGCACTCAAGGAGAAGTCAGTATACTTAGGATACCACAAACCATAATCCAGAGTTCCCTTAAATATTTGAATATCCTCTCCACTTTTGCACCATGGGATTCTATGGGATCTTCTTGAAATCTAGCCACAAGAAAAACTAAATGCATGATATCCGGTCTAGTAGCAATACAATATAATAGTCCACCAATCATTGTTCTATACTTGCTCTGATCTTTCTTAGGAGTTTCATCATTCTTGATCAACTGGCAACCAGTGACCGTAGTACATACCGGTTTAGAATCATCCATTCCAAAATTCTTCAACATTTCCTTAACATACTTAAATTGTGATATAAATATACCTTTTTTTGATTGATTGATCTGAAAACCAAGGAATAAATTCACCTCCCCACGCATTGACATTTCAAATTCTTTCTACATTTCCTCCAAAGATTATGTCATAAACATATACTACCACAATTAAGATTTGTTCTCCTTTAGCTTTGAAATACAAATTTCTATCTACAATACCTTTTTTGAATCCTTTATGCAACAAGTACTTATCTAACCTTAAATACCAAGATCTAGGAGCTTGCTTCAATCCATGTAATGATTTCTCCAATCTACAGACCATACTAGCATCTTTTGAAAACTAAAAACCTTCTAGTTGTTCAATGTATACCTCTTCTTCTAATTCACCATTCAATAATGTAGACTTCACTTCTATCTGATATGTTTTGAAATCTTTATGTGTTGCAAAGGCCAAAAACATCCTAATGGCCTCCATTCTTGAAACCGAAGCAAAAACTTCCTCAAAATACATACCTTCAACCTATGAGTAACCTTTACACACAAGTCTAGCCTTGTTCCTAACAACTTTTCCATCTTCATTAAGCTTGTTCAAGAATACCCACTTAGTACCAATCACATTCTTGTTTTCTGGTCTTGGGAACAATTACCAAGTAAGATTCTTCTATATTTGTTCTAACTCTTCCTTCATTGCTTTGATCCTATTCTCATCTTTGCATGCCTCCATTACTGTTTTTTGGTTCCACCTCAGAAAGTAAACTAAAATTTACTTGTTCCTTTTTCATAGTAGATTTTCTCCTTGTCAACATGCCTTTTCTGTTATCTCCAATGATCCGATCTTCTGAATGATTCTTCTCCACATACTTAGGAGTCTTAGGATTCTTTTCTAGAGCTTCTTCCTCTTCAACTATCAACTCTTTTTCTTTAGTCTTTTCTTCACTGCAAGGGGATTCATCAAATTCATATACTTCTATCAATACAGAAATTTGATGTGGTTCTTCATCCACTTTGACACTTGCACTTTCAAAAATAGTCTTCAACCTTTTATTATAACACCAATAGGCTTGATTCTTGTAGAGTATCTAAGGAAGATTCCTCCATCAGACCTTGCATCAAACATTCCAAATTTTTATTCATCCCTTTTTTTATAAAATTTTCTTCCAAGAAATCTGAAGTATTTCATAGTAGGAGGTTTACCATACCATAAATCATAGGGATTCTTTGAAGTATTCACTCTTGCTTGACCTTTATTAAGAATATAGACTGCAGTATGAATTGCTTCTCTCCAATAGACTTCTGAAAGATTAGCATCCTTCATCATTATCCTAGCCACTTATTGAACTATTCTATTTTTTCTTTCCACAACTCCATTTTGTTGAGGAGTTTTAGGGGTTGATAAATTCCTTCTTATTCCATGATCTTCACAAAAAAATATTAAACTCATTTGAAGTAAACTCACCACCTCTATCAGTTCTCAAACATTTTATTTTGAGATTCATTTCATTCTCAACCATAGACTTAAATGCTTTAAACTTGTCTAGAGCTTTTGATTTTTCTTTAAGAAATGTAACCCAAACCATTCTAGAATAATAATCAATTAATAACATGAAATACCTGTCACCGTATGAGCTTCTAATTTTGGTAGGTCCATATAGATTTGTATGCACTAACTCCAAGGGGCCTATACTAGAGTATTCTTTTGTCTTAAATATGTTCTTTGTTTTCTTTCCCACTTGAAATTCTTTGCAAATTGCATTGATAGGCTTTGTAAGCTTAAAAAAAAAATCACAATATTAGTAGAACTTATCCTCGCTAGGCTATCAAAATTAATGTGATCCATTATTCTATGCCATATCCAAATTTCATTAGTTTGAGACATAAATCATTTTGCACCACTACCTTTGAGTTGATAGACATTACCTCATGTCCTTGTTCCAACAACAACCAGAGTATTAGATCTTCCTTTTTCTGATTTCACAACCACCATTTTTAAATACAAGATTATATCCTTTGCTACAATTTTTTCCTACACTTAGAAGATTATGTCGAAGACCCTTGACATAAAGAACATCATTTGTTTTATGCTTTCCATCAAAACTAGTCAAACCTTTTCCACATATCTTAGTAGATGTATCATCACCAAACTTAACAAGACTACCATCATACTTTTAAGCTTAACAAACTTACTCTTATCACCTATCATATAATTTGAGCATTCACTATCAATGATCCAATAATTCTTCTCCTCTCTAGCATGGAAAGCAGTTAACATAATTCCTTCAATGTTATGACCTATTTTTCAATAACTTTCCTTCACACATCTTTCAAGATTAGTAGAATTAGTTCCAACATTTAAATCCATGAATAAGAATTCATCACATATGATTCTTCATCATCAGATATACTATTGTCCTTTTCAATATAATCTCTTTTTGACAAATTTACCCTTATGATCCTTTTATTTGTCATTAGTAACTTTGATTGGACATTTAGATGAATAATGACCAATATTTCCACAATTGAAACATTTGAAAGGTAGCTTACCTCTATATTTTCCAGTACCCTTTTTCAATCTCCTCACAAATTTTTCTTCCACCTCATCAAGATAATCTAGATCTAATTCATCATACTTTTCCACTTTGTAAACTTTAAAAGCAATTTCTTTGTTTGTAGCATCTTGACCAAACTCTCATTTCAAAATAAGTTAAAGCACAAAACATCCAATCAATAGAATAATTATCCAAATTTTGAGCCTCCTCAATAGTAGAAACTTTAGAACTATAAGCTTTAGGTAGAGTTCTTAATAAATTTTTCACAACTTTTCTTTCCTCTAGCTTTCCACCAAGACCATTGATGGTATTGAAAACTTCATCAACTTTGAGCATGTAGGTAGTAATATGTTCATATTTAGACATCCTTAGGGTTTCAAATTTGGCTTTGTAGTTTTGGATCTTCTCTTATTTGACCTTGTCATCTCCTTCATAAATACCTTCTAGCTTTTTCCAAATCTCTTTAGTAGACTTCAGACTTATTACTTTTCAAGTTCAAAATCATAAAGACCACTCATATTGCATTGCTTACTTTGTCATTGTTTTAAAAATCCTTCACCTCATCATCACTTTTTGGACCATTTTATCATATAATATACCCTTTTTCAATAGATTTCCAAACACCAAATCCAAGAGAAACCATAAAGGACTCCATCCTAGCTTTCTAGTAGGTAAAATTTGTTCCATTGAATAAAGGAGCTTTGAAACCTTTCCTATGTGCGATCCAAATCTACCTCAAGCAATTAAGATTATTCCTAGGAACCACAAATTTGATACCAATTGTTAGAAGCACAGGACAACTGAGAAGGGGTGTGAATTAGTTGTATACTTTAAAACATCAAATACCCTCATTAATATTCATATCTGCATTGACCCTTAAACCCTTAACATGCATTAATACAATGTAAACATCTAAAGAAATAATGTAAAAAAATCAAACACATAAGAACACTAGATTTACATGGAAAACCCAAGAAGGGAAAAACCACAATGAAGCTTAGCTCACTAATATATGAAATGCAACATAAAATAAAATAAAGCTCACTGCTAATGGACTCACTGTCCAGAATAAAGAAGAATAGAAGAAGGGGTGGCTCACTAGAAATTTGAACTGCTAAGAATGCATCTCTCAAATGTTGAAGGTACAACTCCACTAAAGCACAACAACTCATCAAATAGACTAAAATGTAGAAACCTTCTACTCACTGAATTAGGAAGTCTTAGGCATTAAGGCTCACACTCAGATCATCACACTTGATCACATTCAAATCTTTCACATCACACACTCTGCACTTAATCCACACAATAATTCTCTTTACATTTATACCCTCTGTGACCTAAAATAATCTCAATTAGGTTGGCCTTAAGGAAACGTATACACTTCAACTATGCAACATCAAATAGGTCAGCACTAGACACTTCTAAGGTGTAAAGAAGTGAAAGCAGACCATGCCACTACTTAAATGGGACCCAAATCTACACTGAAACACTTCTCAACACTTCCTCAAACAACAATTATCCTCCACAATTAGCACTAACATGTTAGGTCACCCAAACCTATATTAATGCCCTTAACAATTAAGTTTATGCTTAACCAGGTATGAAAACAACTTCACAAACCACATAAAAACACTCCACAATATCCATACAACATCTTAAAATATTCTAGCATCATCAAAATATTATGTGCAACTACTCCAACCACTTGAAACTCAAGAACACCTTCATTCAGTGCAACCAAACACACTGGCACAAATATCCAACACACCAAACAACTTTTACAGAACAACTCAACACCTGAAACTCCAAGGGATGGTAGATACAAACAATATAAGTACATTCCTAGATCTACAACACCAGAACCTTCACTATGTTGAAATGTGGAGCAATCTCATTTATGCCAAACACTCTATTCACCAAATAGACATACTACCAAACACATCTTTCACTGCAGTACGATCTAGAACCTAAAACTCTGGATATGAAACCTTTGAATACCTCTAATCATCACTGTTAGGAAATGATAGAGAGTTACATCATAAAATTAGTCCATTCAATATTATGGGCTACATAGCATGGTCAAGCATACATTGTATACAACATCAAAATGATAGATTTGGGAGAAAGAAAAACCTATACCCTCTGTTATTCCATTTTTGACACCTGTCCTGAAAGGAAACCTTCTACATTCATAAGGAAACACCCTTTCCTTCTAAATATTTAGTTTGCAACACAGAATCTGGTTTACAACAGGTTATCCTAACCAACCTTCTCATGATATTAAATCAGAAATTATACAAGCACAATCTTCATATGATTCACTTAGACAATCCTTGAAATCAGATAGATTCTTGCAAAATAAACTGAACTATATTTTTTGCTTTTTGTATGTTATGCAATAGACATTCAATCATTCTAACATGGTCTATATTCATCAATTAAATGAAACATTTATGCACATTTTGCAACACATGTCACAACATACTAATATATATATATATATCCTTTTTGTTTCCTTCACATAATGAATCATACATTATTTAAATAAAGGAGAAAGTTGTTATAAGAAGGTATATCACATGTATGTGTATATACATAATTGGTTTATGTATATACACATATATGGCCTTTGATTACAATATTAAAGTATGCATATACATTCTTTTATTAAATAGAAAAGAACCATAATTCACACAAAACATTGTGCTTCCATTTCCATATATCGTGCAAAAAAGATAACATTAACTATTATCAAAAAACATATTATCCTTTAAAAAACTTTAATTCATTCAAAGAAGTTTAATAATTTTATAGGTTTCACTTAGTTTCATAAATACTTCTTCAGAAATTTCTCAAATATTTTCACAGAAAGTTAAGAGTATTCTATTTATTTATTTAACATGTTCTTTTCCCTTTAAATAATTATGTCAAATATTTTTTGCAGAGAGACAGTCATTTATGTGTTAACAAATTTAATAAAGAGTTCTTTTGTTTCCATTATTTAAACCAATTTACAATGATTATTCAGAATCTTTCGACTCAGACTATAGATCAAGTTGATAAGACATGGGAGATGGTGGTTCATGAGTCATGTTTGCTTTCGGGGAGATGTTAGATTCAAGCGATTTTTAATAAAGAAGAAATATGCATTTACATGGAGAAAGGTCAACTATCAACACAAAAGAAATTATGCTTACATTATTCTTCATAGAGAAATTATTCGGCTAACACATGATGGTGAATGTCTATAGGCTGCCACCCTCTTATCAGGATTATTTAAATTTTGTTTTTCATGTCTTCTCCCTACTTCAAATTTTCTAAATTCGAATTATTTAAACCATTTTATTATTCTTTTTGAATTAATTACATTTACACTTAATTTCTTTGAATTTCTTGTGAATCTAAATTATTATTAGATCGCATTCGACAATTTAATTATATTAATATTATGGAAGTGAAATTTCAAAATAAATAAAATATTAATTTTACTTTCTCATTTTGATATAATATTTTCCTCTTGTAGAATTTCATTTACAAGGTCAATATAGAGATTTTTGATATAATATTTCATTTAATCAATTCCTTTGTCTATATATATATATATATATATATATATATATTCATTCAATTATTTTCATTTCTTTTAGAATGTGAAAATTTTTAAGCTAACAATGTGAAACAAATGGGTTAGCTATTCATTTCCCATTGATTTATTTCCTTCTACACATTTCTATCTCTTTTCTTGTCAATTAAAACAACACAAGCCATACACGTAAAATGATGTCCTACCAAGTGCAAAATTCAATGCAGCCACTATGAATTTTCAATGGTGTGTGTGATCCAAATTCTAACATGCTTAAACTGATTGTCATCCAGCTAAGTACTCCTACCTAAACCATGTTCTTGTTCTTCAACCTATTCCTACATTCACACACTTGCACTTGCAAATTTTCATTAGTAACATTAACCAATGCTCAAAAAATAATAATTTCATTACTACATCATAACATTCATCCTTCATATTCAATCATAAAGTTTACATCAATAAACATTTACAAATGATGTTGAAATATTAAATTTATCACAAGTAAAAAATTGATAAATTTTATTTTAAATAACTTAACATTATTAAATGTAAGCAAAATTTGAGATGTGATATCCTTCTACACTAGGAAGAGACATCATCCCAATGTCTTTTCAAACAAAAATGAACCACATGTCTATTTCACATTCAATCATATTGTTTTCAAGCCAAAATATCATAACATACAAATCCAAAAATGCTAGAGCAGTAATATCTGAATGTAACATCAAGAATCTATCTAGGAAATCAAATGAGGAAAGGAGTATTCTATCTCCTGAGCCACATCCTCCCATGTGATGCTATCCTCATAATATTGGTCCCATTGAACCTCATATTGAACAATATCTCAATTTTGTAACTTAATGTTGCACCTATCTAGAATTCCGATGGGTTCCACCAACACCACCCCTAGATCCTACACCTCTAAGGAATGCCAATCAAGTATGTGAGTTGCATCTAGATGGTATGGCTTAAGAAAAGAAACATGAAATATATTATGGAGTCGAGCTAGAGCATGTGGTTGAGCAAGTCGGTATGCAGCTGGGTTAATCACTTCCATCACATCAAAAGGACCCACATATCTTGGAGCCAACTTGGAATATTTTCATAAAGTAATAGAGCTCTTGTGTGGCTTGATTATCAAAAAGAATTTGTCCCCCTCTGCAAATTGTTTGAAGGTTCTATTCTTGTCGACATAGCTTTTCTGTCTGTTTGTTGCTTCCTTTAGTCTACCCTAGTGATGAGTCTCATTTTCTCTTCCATCTCCTTGAGCATTGCAAGACCCGGTATAATCATATCTTTTAACCTATCCCAACTAATGGGTGTACAACACTTTCACCCATAAAGAGCCTCAAAAGGTGTCATACCTAAGGATACATGAAAAGAGTTATTATAGACAAATTCTACCAATGGTAGGTACTCTTCCCATTTATATTGTTGGTCCATGCAATACATTCAAAGGAGATCCTCTACTACCTGATTTACTCTCTTTGTTTGACCATTGATCTAAGGATGATATGATGAACTAAAATTTATCTTAGTTCCCAAAGCTACATTCAAAGTTGTCCAAAATCTGGATGTCATCTGAGTATCCCTCTTAGATATGATAGTCTCAGGCACTCCATGCAAAAAAAAATATTTCTTGGACAAATTTCTTGGTCAAGGTCAATGATCCATCCTTAAGGTTCCCTAGAATGAAATGTGCCACCTTAGTCAATTTGTCAACTACTACCAAGATGACATCACACCTATTTTTACTCAAAGATAACCCCTATATAAATTCCATGTTGATCACTTGCCACTTGTACTCAGGTATATCATGAGGATAGAGGAGACTTGCTGGATGCACATGTTCAACCTTAACTCACTGACATTCCAAGAATATGGCTACATATTCAACTACATCCTTCTTGATTTTTGGCCAAAAATACAAAGATGTCAACTCTTCGATCATCTTGACAACTCTAAGGTGTCCTGAATAAGGTGCATTGTGGATTTCCTCTAAGACCAACTTCTTGAGATCTCCAGAATATGGAATATACATCCTTCTTTGATAACATAAGATACCATTTGATTCAATTTCATACCCATCA